>JAUKNM010000082.1:142500-185000 GCA_030765045.1 Tenodera sinensis
GGCTCTTGTGGAATGTTAACTGCCGATCGGATGATCGAAATACTGCTGCCAACAGGTTCATATATACATTATACACATTCCGAGAGAACGGTATGTTCTACAGAGAATGACAAGAATCCTCGATAACGATGGCGTGACTCTTAATTTGTAACAGGGTTCTTATGTTGCAGTTATTCATGTTTGAATATATGCCTGAAATGTACGTGCTTTGTGAAATTTCAAGGAAGAAGGAAAGAAAGACATTAAGTGAAACATATAATAGCCTATTAATAGAAGATGTATTGTATTTGTAGTTTCTTTAATCAACATACTTTCTATTTAGAATAAACTCTCAAAATTCTATATTTTGTTTTGCAAGTGCAACGTCTCAGCTTAATAATTATATCTTTAAATTATTTAAGATAAAACCTATTCGGTATGCACCGAGTAGTGCATTTACGCCGACAACTGTTGAGATTCTCATCGTGCTAAAGAGTTGCCAAATTTAAAGGCGTTGTGAGATTGCTTTATCGATTTTCACTGAAATAGCAATATTTTCATTGACATTGTCCCTTCGACATAGAAAACCCCACTTATTAACTATAAACAGTTCAAGCTATAATGACACCATAGTAATATAGATTTTTAATCTTATTTAGTGCTGCTATGAAGTTCTAGCAACCAAGATGCAATTGCAGGTTACGGATGAAATAGGTTTCCCACAATCTTCATGCCAGAGGCTTAATTTTTTTCCCATGTACACACACATTAGGGGTATAAAAACTTTTTCTGCCAAAAACATCTCTCTAAGGCCTTTAAATTTACACTTTTGAACCTTTTGTTTAAAAATCTTCGTACAGTTTTTTGAGCAAAATGACTAAGCTTTCTTAACAATTTGGCCCGGGTTCGATCACAGGCAACAGCATGTGGGATTAGTGATGGACGAAGCGGCACTGGGGCGGGTTTCCTCCAGGCTCTCCTGTTTCCCTCGCTATCTCATTCCATGTATCATCAGTATCACCACCTGCGGTGCCGTAGTAGTAAAAACTACAAAACATTTCTTAACAATATCACAAAAGTTTATGGAAAAGCTTCAAGCATGGATTTTAAATATCTTCATTACATAGGCGAGCAAACTGCTTCTGTGGCCTGGTGGTTAGCTGGCAAATCCAGAGGTCCCGGTTCGATGCCAGGCTGGAGGATGGACATTCTTTTTTAGTTAGGATTACTCTCCATCCTCCATCGAGCCTGGAAATATGAATGAGAGTGTAAATGTGTTGTGTGAATGCAATGTTCATATTTTGTAAACAAACGCTGTGTATACAAACCCAAAGTTACAGAAATAGTAAACGACTGATCATTGCCAATGAGCAATTGTTACAAAAAGAAAAGCCAACGATATGGCCATAGCAGCATATAAATGGGGGAAAAAGAAAAACAAAAGAACCTATATCCACAGTGAAATCAAATTTTATAAAATGTTTACTGTTTCAGCACACATTTTATTTTTTATTTTAAAAGGTAGCGTTCCGATAGAAAAAAAAATCAGGCTTAGTTTTATTAGGACACCTTTCTAAAGATGCAGTAAAGTTTCAACTCACTATCATGTATTTTGTGGACTGCATTATTTTGAATGTGCTGATATGTTGTAAAAATTAATGTCTAGAAACATGATTTAAATATCCCTACCAAGAAGTGTTTGCATGGCGCAGACCTATAAATATGATGCAATGAAGGCAACTTGCAGACTTCATAGGACCAAACGTTTCACACGTGTGCTTTAATGTGTCTAGTATTTTTCGGTGTAAATAACCTAAAAAGCATATTTTGAACGAAAATGGCAGAAATTTCACCCTACAGCTCCCTTAATACCATCGTTTTTTAATTGTACAGGATGATTTGTGAAGAACTGACACATTTCTTTGTTCAATTGTTTCAAAACGAGTTATACTAGCGACAATACCTGAAATGAGAAATTTTGGGAGATTATTTACATCTACATCAAATGTTGAAAATGCATTCTATCCTGCGTAAGGCACAACTCAACATGTCGTTCCATGTTACTGGTCACTCGTTGGAGGACTCTCTTGTCAATAGCTTGAACTTCTTGTGTAATTTTGTGCTTCAAATCGTTCAATGTCTGGGGACATGTAGCATGAGTCCTGTTTTATAAGTAACTACATAGAAAGAAGTTAAGCGATGTCAAATCCGGAGATCGCGGTGGCCACAGGTTCCTGGAAATTGTCCGGTCGTCAAAGAAACTTGCAATTATGTGCCATGGATTCGTCGGTACTCTATAGTCCTCACATTGTCTTTTAAAATGGTCCCACTATTCTTTGTGTAGATATTGCGCACCAAACTCCAATTTTAACCGAGCACTTAGGAGTATCATGATTAGTATGTGGATTTTGGCAGGCCCAATAGCGTGAGTTATTTGAGTTCACCTAGCTGGATGTGTTTGCTGACGATGTTCATCTTTTTCACTCACCAGAGATCTAGTTGTTTCCAGTTTGTTTACCAGTCCCAGTATTTTGTTTCTATGGGCACCACATTCTCTCTGGTATTCCCTTTAAGTAGCTGTAATTGCATTCGTAGTCCATTATTGCTTTAGAAGGAAGCGTCGTTCATTTGGCGTGTGCTCTTATTTTCACGTTGACTGGAGCAAAATCTCAAAAACAGTTGTCCACAATAAAACTAATAATTACTAATAAACCATGAAGATTTGCGTATCTAGTAGCAGGCAATCGAAACCCCATAACATTCTGCCTAAATGTGCTAAAGTTGGGCCATTGAGTGAATTTCGAACAGAACAGATATGTATTAGTTCTTCATAAATCACTCTGTATATGCCATATTGCCATATGTTTAACTTATTATTTTAACATTACTATGTTGAAATGCATTAGATCTGTTAAAATCATTAGTATAGTTCTTCAGGAATGTAAAAAAGCCCATAACATAGGGTTACCACAATTAGTAAGCATATTGTTGCTGCTGCTGCTGCAACAACTGAATATAGGTTACGGCGATCAGTAACTAAGAGGATTCATGTAAGTTGCAGCGCTTATGCTAATATTTTTGCTTCTTTAAAATCGTACTTAATGTGCACAACTACAACGCATTCTATGAACAGAGAACTTGCACATGTGTAACCTTTGCCACCACATTTTATAAAGGTGATCACAGGTTGTAAAGGTATACTCTGTGATTTATGCATTATGGGAAATAAAACATCAGGAAGAGTGTACATGCCTGGCAGGTAGAGGTGCTAACGAACATCCAGCTGTTCTATAGCATAATTTGAATATTAATTTAAGCAAATGTTATTCTAAGCTCAATAACAGAAGGCAATAAACCGCAGGAGTTCTGTATTTTCCCCAAAGATTACAAATATACATGCACACGGAGTATTCTCGCTAATGCTTCCTTTTACATGGACAACACAGAAGTATGTCCATGGATGGGGGACACCTCGCACACCATCACCTACCTAGATTTATTGTGGCTAACACCTCCCAGGAGGAAGTGAAGAAATCAGAGAAGACTGCAGGACGCAGACAGACAGGCCACAGAGACGCGCAGAAATATCTAACAATTCCAGGCTTGAATACCCCACCCATTTTGGAGCTACCTAAAGAGGGCGATGAACGACCCGTTGACCAAGCAGCTTTCTAGTGTCCACGTAGAGTACTTACCTACTCATTTTTTTATCTCTTGGCCATGCAAAGAGAATGGGATTTCAAAGCCATCACATAGTGACCAGCTTTACAAGATTTACCTATTTCTTAAAGCCTACTGTATTTCCATATTTCCCTTGCACCTACGAGAAAACTGGTTATAAGGTAACATCTGCAAATGTTTATCTCAATTAACATGAAGTAGAGAAATAAGCGTTAGTAAGAATAGTTTATACAAGAATAAAGAAAATCACGTGAATGCAACACATCAGCTTTTTCCCTTTCAGACAAGGAAATGTAGGCTAATATGGCAACGTTTGTGTGTGTGTGTGTGTGTGTGTGTGTGTGTGTGTGTGTGTGTGTGTGTGTGTGTGTGTGTGTGTGTGTGTGTGTGTGTTTAGACAGACTGTCTAATTCTCCTGTCTTAAGAAATCTGCATGAGAATCGTGAATCACGCAGTCGGTTTATTCTCATACTTCGCTCACTCACGCTTATCAGGCAAATTGCAGAGAAAATCCTACATTTAGTACAAATAAAAGCACATTTCCTGTGACTTCAAATCACACCCTTAGTTTCTATATTGATGTGGTTTTGTGTCTCAGTTACTTTCTGAGTAGATTATTTTTTAGTCTCCATACAGAGAATAACATATAACTTCGTTATTGAAACTGAGGCCAATACTGTAATATATTGTGTTCAATTAATAACACTCTCACATTAATTACATTTCTCTCGTGTTAAATATAGCAATTAGTAAAGTCAGCCTTGTTGAAAATAACATTTCGAATAAAAACTCTTGATTGGGTCTTGTTTTCTTGAGTAATTGCTGGTTCATTTTAAGACAAAGTATTATTGAACCACTCCGTTAGCAAATAATATCGAAATATTTTCACTGTGTATTGAAGAATTTGAGATAAGCAACTTGAAATTGGAAAATTATTTCTATTTTAACGTTTACTCCTTATGTAGGTATCTATGATAGTGAATGAATGAAAGGGGTCCACAAAATTGAGACTACTGTGTTTCTCAGCGTCCCATTCTATATTGACCGCTTAGTTTTGCTCAGAGGCTTCGTTATCAGGCTTGAGGTTCCTCAACCTGCCGTAAATCTGCGACACGGGACCAACTGGGATACATTTATAATCCATTTTATAATTGCACTGACATCGCAACTATGGTCTTTTTACAGTCGTAAAGTGGAACCAGCTCCTGTCACGTGATATACTCTATATGGGAAAGGTATTATGATCGCTCTGATGGGCTAAAGTTGCATATAAATCGATCGGTCTGGATAGAAGTGGAATAGCAACGAACTGTACTAAGGCCAATGAAGGATGCGATCGTCAACTCATTGAACTGTTACAACATGTCGTGTGCTCATCACTTCCCCAAGCATAAGCTTTTTTGAAACTTTTGTGTGTCCTATGTTCATTACTGGTTTTGAGGCTGAAGAGTGCAAAATGCCAGAAAAGATGCCTTTCTCTCATACTTTCTTCCTTACGGAAGCATAACATTGTCACAACAGTTATACAGCGGTTTCGACTAATCATGCACTCTCCAGGTAAACAGTGAAATTACATAACAGAGATATCTAAATTGCTAAATTTCGTTTGTTTTTCCTGAATAGCTAATAACGCTCACGTGGTCTTATTCACAGCTGCTGTCTAATGTGTTACACTGATATGACTTTCTCTACCCACTCTTGTACACGCTATTCTTACAAACGCCTATTCTTCTATGTGGCTACTGCAGGTTAATCAAGAAAAAATTTATAGAAACATTCTTATTACCTATTTTCTTGTACATATAATGAGAATATGAAAATAAAGTAGACCTAAGCGGCAGTAAATCTTTACCAACTGGTCGCTGTGTGATACTCGTACCATAGCATAGAGCTATTTTTTTTTCAAAAAGTATAAATTTTTTAAGCAAATTGTAATCTTTTAGATGGACTTTTAATATCTTCGTGCCGCACAACTCAAATACCAAGTTTAGTGTTTAACCGACTCTTCAGTTCACCGACACACACACACACACACACACACACACACACACACACACACACACACACACACACACACACACGAACACACACATGCAGTCCTTATTTTTTGAATATTTATTTTGGTTGCAGAGTCTCAAAATATGTATATTCCCAATGAAATCTCGGTATCAAATTTTTGAGTGGATTACTCTGCTTCCCTTACTTACTACGCAGTAGACAAAGTAAGACTGGTTCTAAAAGCCAGATTGCAAACTTTAGGGCAGCCTTTCTCTGTAATATGTCCTTCTACTTAATGAAGTAAATGAAGTTAAATAGAAGTCCTTATTCCTCAGTATGATGGACTTAAATCCTTGTATATTGCTAGACTTCCGCTAGATGCGAAACCAAATATTTAGGTATGTATTCCATCGGATGAGTTTGATGGGAAGGTGCAGATTTTGTTCTCAATAAAAGTATAAGAACATGGACTCCGAAGTTAGAAATTTTCGTTTGAGAAGAAAGCTGACAAAGTGTAACATCTATTAATAATAAAATTTACAGAGCTATGAAATAGTGTGTTACAGTTTTTAAGTGTTTAAAAAATCCAGTGTTTGAGTTTGACCTCATTTTTTGGCAAACACCATTGTTGGACAACCTTTTACTAACCATGGTTGTTCTAGAGTGTGTTTCAGATACACATCTACAGCTCAAATAGTTAGTCTTAAATAATAGACGCTAGAATCGGATTTCTTGCATACGCCTAATACGCAGCTTTGTATTAACTGGATAGCCGTACGATCTATTCTACAAATGGTGCCTGTGACCAGAGGTGGATCCAGGATTCGTTTACGAATGGTCATATTTTGAACCATAGCTTAGCAATCAGCTAAATGCAGTCATTAATTGAAAATTTTAATTTCTAAGTTTTGAAACATAATATAAGTGACCTATGAAAGCAAAAATGCATAAACTGCTTCTTCATATATTAAAATAAATTATATTAATAGGTATGTTGAAATACACTTATCTTATTTTATTAAAATGCTCATTAAACGTAATATTTAAGTAGTTATATTTAGTTTACTGTAAATTATTTATCCTCACTGTTTGGGGAGTCCTATTCAGAACTTATTTAACAGTAAATTTTCTATCGCCTGTCTGATTTCTTTCTTACTTTCTTTTCAAGTTACTGGAATATTTTTTTATATATTATAGTCCACCGTTATGACAAAATTTACTGACTGTGAACGAATAGATGGTCTTGTTTAAGCAAATAAAACAGAAAATAAAAGTTGATTTTATTTTAATAAAGCATCACTATAACCTTAAGTGTATCAGTTGTATTTCTTCTATAAAAGCTGTCATCTCTTTTAGCACCTCCCTGGATCCTCCTATGCCTATGAAATCGGCAGCTTTCGATCGTAATAAAATGAATAGTCATACTACATAGCTGAGTTCTATTTACGCTTATGTACATGAGCGGTTAAGTCTGTTTAGTTGTCTCCCCAAGGCAGCACATCAAACTGAGCGGTATGTATCTCAGCACACTGTAAGGACGTAACTGTTGATAGGATGATCTACCACCCAAGTGTCGGAATTTAGTTATTCTAATGCGTTACCTTGTTACGAAAGTCTCACACTTCAATGGTCTTCTTGTATTACTCTTAATATCAAGTTTCACGAAAATCTGCCGTGTGATTCATGAGAAACAAATAGGTCATTAGAGAGAGGGCAAGAACATGAGCATGCTTGAGTGCCCTTGTGTGAGAAAACAAGAAAGAAATGCACATGATGCAAGAGAAACATTTGATATCCCTCATTTGTCATCTGCTCAACAGCTGTTGAAGGAAACACAGTCTGCTTTGTTACGAAAGTGACGTCTAAGGAAACAAAGGTGTAGCAGGTCACCAAGCCGTGGCGATTTTTGACTTTGCGAAATAGCAACGGTATCTTGAGTTATTAGAGACACGTTCTCGCGAACCGCGTTCCCACCTGAGCAGAAAATGCCACGGGAACAAACGGCTGTATGTCAATCCAGAGGAAGCAAGTCTGTTTACCCCACATTTAGCACTTGCCGAAGATGTTGCGAAAGTCATCGTTGTGTAAATCGGTACTACACTATATGCTTCCCAATAAATACGTATTTGAATACAATGAGGCGCGCATCTGCATAACGCTCAGGCTGAATATACTTCCTGGCAATAGTTTTTAAAAATGTTTACGTTGTTTGCAAGTCAATCTAAATACAATCCACCTTCCACTCACTTTCATCACTTAATGTGCTTTCTTTAACATGCGAGATGTACGTTTTCAGTAAGCTAAAAGGATGCAGAAAGAAGCCAAGATGAAGAAATGCCTGTACGTTCCAGTTTTAAGAAAAGCTGTTGCGTAACAGTCTCACCAATTCTTTGCTACTATAAAAATAATTTTCATGGGCACCATAAGAATATAAATACAGAGGCTAGACTTTTCTATCTCCTTTGTTGTCGATAAAACATACTCGCCAGGAATGGCTTAACAAGCTGTTGTATAGATAAAGCTAACTGCGACAATTGCCAGGAACTAGATACACTCACTATACAAATGTATTGTTAGTATGAGTTCATCATAAACAAAAATTAATTAATAAGTAAATGAATAAAAATGAAAACCCGACTTTGACATACCAGAGCGTACTGCCCAAAAACACTGAAATAGCTTTAATAAACAAACAGCTACAGTTGGCGCAAAATGTGTGTAACAACCAAACTACACTTAGCGTGCAATTAGCTTTTTATGTATCTTTTATTTTTTCCTAGTCATGTACGATTCATAGAATATTGAGAGAATTCCAAAGGTTATCAATATATTAAATTATATATTTTGTGACGGGGAGGAGGTGATCCTGTTTTCCATAGACGTCGCGGCAGAAGAGGGGAGAGAGGGAGAGAGAGAGAGAGTGTGGGGGGATTTGCAAAGACATCTTTTGGCGAATATTAATCACACTGAATTGCAAATGTCAATTTTCGGCTAAGAGATAATGAAAAATCTTCTATTTTCAAGTCTGTATCAAATGTTTTCATATATGTGATATTTAAATGACAGTGACCACTACCCCGTGTAACTGTAGTTAAAAATGTGTTTCCTCGTTTGTCACTTTCTTTACAATGTTTGTTGTATGTGGAAACGTCCCACCTTTATATTGTTTTCTTTCAGACGTTCACTGTTACTCTTTGGATATTAAAGATAAATGTACGGAAAGGGGCTCCCGCAGCCGGGACAGAATACCACATGGAGGCACAACAATCCCGTTTGCTTTTACCGTGACCCCTAGCAGGGAGGGATGAGGGGAAGGATCCAAAGGGCGACCAAATCCGGATATCGACGGGTAAAGGCATCGACGGGGATCCTAACGTTTCGAGTTCGAATGCATTCGCCGCCACTCGAGCCCATCCTACTTACCTACTTAACCCCCTGGTGAGGGACTAGTGTCGAGGCCCACGCGGAGGTGGGTACAGATGGGACAGGGAAGAAAGCTTTACACTGCCCAACCGCAACCCGCCGATCACCGGGATGGGTAGAGGAAATGAGGGGCAGGAAAGTCGTGACAGAAGAGGAACCATCGTTGCATTTACTTACTGACCTGGGAAACCACAAAGAGCCTATGCGTCAGAGTAGTTGGTCACCGGGGATCGAACCTGTGACCTCCCGAGCGTGAATTGCACACGTTACCGCATCACCTCGTTCGGTTCTTAACATATTAGTTTTGACATTGTTAATAGTCATCATTATATAAATTTTCAAAAACAAAAATCCAAAATAAGGAGCTATCATGTGACTAGTAATTGTATTAATTTTTCTGTAAGTCAATGCACTAGGGAAAATGCTTTGGTGTGCAGTAAGGGATTTTTTTTATACATTTTAATTTCCTAGAAGAAAACAGTAATGAAATATTTTATGTAGGTATGTAAATAGTGAGGTTCATTAGAGGGTGTTCTCGTGTGAAATTGAAAGGAAGATCAACCCGCTGGTGGCGTGGCGCTTGTGGGGAACCTAGTGCAACAACGGGACCTGAATCACTCGTCTGTGAAGGTGAACAGCTTACACTGTAGCCTCAGCGTGTAGTTTTCTAATCTCTTCTCGCTTCATTCCCATTCTATCCCAAGTTATGAGGGTTAGTTATGTTGACGTTACAAGCACATGTTAGCTTTTCAAATAACTCGCTTCTATCACCTTAACCAGAGAAATTTATATTACTTTGATGCTCAGTAGCTAGGTGCTGTACATGGCAGTTCTTGTTAAAAATGAAATACTATGATGATCATACACGCCCCTGCTTGTGTGTATTACAGTTTTAACTGTAATAATGAGTAGGTTGATAATGCAGCTGGTCAATAGATGAAACAGGAGTTGCCAAACGTTTTATAACGGGGGCTACATTAACCGCCAGAGAACGAATCGCAGCAATAGCCACACAAATTTAAGATAGGAACAATAAACTGACAGGGACGAGGTTCGCAAATAACATTACACAGAGCTTTCTTGAATTACTAAATCTGAAACCTGCAGATTAATAACTAATGTAATTAGATGTTCAACAAATGATCGGTGCTTCTTTCATGGTCTGATGGCAATGTAACTTACAGGCAATATACAGGAGTTTTTTAAAAAAGGTGTCTGATATTGCAACAAGTGTTGAAATTGGGCAAACCTAAAGTGAATGCTCCCATAAACTTATGTCCGAAAACAAATGCCTTGTTGAGATATGAACCATTTTACTTGCGTTGAGTATTTACACCAGACAATGGGCTTTATCTAACGGATGGATTGGTCAAAGAGGTCCAGTAGCATGGCGTCCCCATTTACCGGACTTTAAATCATTGGGTTTTTGGCTATGGGGACATTTAAAGGCATTGGTTCATGCCAAACCCATCGACAATGTGCGTACGTGGCAAGAGCGTTTGACCAATGCATGTTTGGGTGCTTGCATTGGTACATGCATACCTAAGAGCAGCCAGGTATGATTGAAAGAGTTCTGGATTCTTTGAGAAGAGGTGTTGAAGCATGTGTAAGAATGCATGGTAACCACATGGAGCATCTCCTGTGGTAGTATCAACATAACGTGCAGATGTTACCAGAGGACAGAATGGCAGGAATCATCATAACTCCTGTTTGGTGTTTATGGATGTTTACCCAACAATTGTTCTGCTAACCGTTTGTGACAGTAAAGTGTTTCCTAGAATGCGATGTTGGATGAAGTGCATTGTCTGGTGTAAAAAATCAACACATGTGAAATGGCTCCTATCTCAACAGGTATTTGTTTCTGGACATATGTTTACAAGAACATTTATTTTAGTTTTGACCACTCCCAACTCCTGTTGCAATATCAGACACTTTTTGAAACACCTGTTACAAGAAGTAAGGCGGCGCCATTGGCGAACGGTTAGAGCGTTCGCCTAGCCCCTAGGCGGCCCGGATTTGATCCCAGGGACCCGCATGTGGTATTCGTGCTGGCCGAAGCGGCGTCAGGGTGGGTTTGCTCTGGGTTCTCCGGTTTCCCCGACACTCATTCCACAAATTGCTCCGTTATCGCCTTTCCAATAATGCATTTCGCCTGCATTTCATATCATACTCCTCACTATCATACCTGCTGCTTGGGTGACCACCCGCTTCCAGGCTTCCACATTGTCCGGCCCATAGGTTCCTATGCTCTCGACAGGCGTCTGACCCTTGTAAGTCCTAGAGGTGTATGCTACATAAGGGGAGGGTAATCTGGTAAAGAAGAAAAGAAGAAGAAAAAGAAACAAGAAGTAATTTTTACGTTAATAACAGTTCACATTCAAAGCAGTCCATCAGTAAAACGTGAACGTAATATTCAGGCACGACAACTCCAGTGGGACCACATAGCCGCTACATTCTTTCCCTCCGTGCACACAGAAAAATCATGTGCGATAAGAGATGCCGCTTCCCAAGCCTATTTTCATCAAGTAAATCCTCAACTGCTCCTCAAGGACCCAGTTGGACTAAGTGTATCCTGCATCACCTCCCAACGCCGGTTTCGGGAACTGCACCTGGGCTTCCTGACACCGCAATACTATCGCGGTGTTCCAGAGACGACTTAGTCCGTCATAAGTAATATAAATACTATTTATCGAAGCTCTAAGGCTTTCACGGCCGGTGTCAATACTAGATATAGTGTGATCTGGGCTTGTGGGCCGTACTCTACTGGGTTCCTTATATAGTGTATACTAATAGCTATAATAGCTATAGGTACTAATAACTCCTCATATACTAATAGTGTAAATACTATTATAATAGTTATTGGTGAAATAAACATTAAGTTATTAATTATTTCTTCTTTAGGAATGTCTCGGGACAATACATACATACATGAATACATACATTCACTCATACATACAAACACACACACACACACACACACACAGAGAGAGAGAGAGAGAGAGAGAGAGAGAGAGAGAGAGATACATACACACAATAGATACTAATTTATTTTGAAAAGTGTGGAGCTATTTCCAGAGCTAAACTTATTCTTGCGCTATTGAAATAAAACGGCGTAGAATTTACGTTCCTTCGACTGTTTTTGTAAAACCCTACTCGCAAAATAAAGCGCCACTTATACCGCTTGTGTCATAATAAGTGGAGTCTGTGGCAGAACTCTTCTGGTCCATCTATGCACTCTATTATTTTCGGCGGACGCTAGAATGAGTTCATTGGCATTAACTTTTGTTGATATACGTGCAGTTCAATTCAATTTAAAATGGTTTTCAGAAATGATGAACGCATGAAGGCCTTTTTTATGGTAGGACAAATAAGGTATGGCAAATTCAGCACCGCTTACTCATCTGTTTTTTCCACACCGACCTTTAAATTATACACCGGGCCATTCAAAAAACCGGCTCCTCTCCACTAATTATCTCTGTTTTATTAGCTCTTCTCCCGCACCACTTACGACAAAACAGGTTTCGAAATCTTCTGTTTTCTATTTGTAGTTCAATGTCGCTGTTTAAAAATAAAACGGCCTTTCAAGTGGACCTCTTATTCCATCATAGTATTGAGCAGTAACAACACTTGGAGTGAATTCCAAATGAACCAGCCCGGTGTCCCAACATCTAGTGATATGGAACCGTATGTCCTATGACGTACTCAATCATTTCCACAAGAAAAAAAAAAAAAAAAAAAAAAAAAAAAAAAAACGACCCAAGGCTTGCGGTTGAGTTAAAATAAGCTCACACAAATTAGGAACATACCTGAGGGAGGAGATGTTTACCAAACATTGCATTAACCTTTGAAGTAGTTCATCTATTTTTCAGGAAGTGCTTCGTTTCTGTATAAATACATTTTTATAATTTGTTCTCTTGGGACCAATACTCTTACAATTATCTATCACATCCTGAAGAATAAACAATAAATAAATTAATATTTGTTTAAGTAGGTAAAGTGTAAATACAGAGTGGGACACCCCGCGCACCGCAACCAACTCAGATATATCGTGACTACCACCCCCCCCAGGAGACAGGGACAAAGTGAGAGAAACACAGAATCTCAGCTAGACAGGCCACAGAGACGCACGGAATTCCCTAACAAGTGCTGAGATGTCTTCATCCCGGCGCCAGGCCCTGTCGAGCAACTACCACACACCGCCGGTACGCTGTCTCACAGCCCCCCCCCACCCGAGGTAGTGCTCCTTGGATCCGATGGGTGTCGCAAAGGCGTCCCCCCAACGGACGACAGCGGCCACCCAAACGCCACCTGGCGCCGAGAATAGAAGTTTTCATGCGCAAGCATCCGCACCATCTGTCCGGCACGTCAACACTACCCGCCTGAAAGTATACCTGAAAAATGACAAGAAATGGAATGAAGGGAAACGGTGGAAAGAAAACATCGGTATGAAATAATGCACCCCAGGATTCGCCTAAGTGACGCGGAAAAACCCATGTCAGAGTGCGCGGCTACGGGGATCGAACCTGTGGTTTCCCAATGCGGGCCATAGACGTTACCGCCTGAGCCATCCCGCTCGGTTTCCTTAATGATGATTACGGCTATAATATATACGGCTATAATATGATCTGATGATGAAGTAAATGACACCAGGAATGCGAATGTATCCTTGATGCCCGATTACCAATACCAGCGTGGTGGTCATTTTCGTATTGGGAGGTCAAGTGTGGGTTACACTAAGCCTCGTAAGGTCCTTCAAAACCAACTGAGGAGCTACTCGGTGGAAAAATGGCATCTTTCTCTCTCTCTCGGAAGCCTCTCCAAGTCGGCCGGAGGGAAGCAGCATGCTGACCTTAACGCCACGCCCATTACATCACTATGCCCGGGATGTCCTGTGTGGATAGATGCACAGGATGCAGCGGCCGTTCAATAGGTCTTGATCCACTAGACTTGTCTTACCAAGACCTTGCATTTGTGTCATGTTCACGAAATAAGAATCAGAGGGGCAAAAGTTCCGCCACATACAAAGAAATACAGGACATATATGCACGCGTATGCACGCACACATACACACATGCGCGCGCGCAAGTTGTGTCGTTAATGTGAATATTAAGAACGGAGTATATCCGTGAATGGGTGAACCACCACGTTGTGTTCACGAACGGCAGGAAATTATTAGCTACCTACAGTAACAAAAGGATAGAATTAATACATAGATAGTTGAAACAGGTTATGTAAAAGTCGTGTGCAGCGGTCGTGAAATCTAGATGGGACTTGGTACGGGTTTTCCAAAGCTATAGGAAATCCCGTTAAGCTTGGTCTATACATACTAATCCAAGCCTTTTAGCTTCTGTTGTTACGAGTAGAAGGTGCTATTTCACGACAAGCAAAGCCAGCCAACCCTGCTTTCCTTCTCTCCTTATTCCGCTTTACCCTTCCTTTCTTTTTCTCACAGAAATACTAAATTTTGTATTCCATTGCCTTTTACTGCAATTTGTGTCTGATGCTATTTGAACTGCTGTACACAGAAAACGGCAAAATGCCACTTAGAACAGAAATGTAGCAATCATTATCAGATTTTCATTGAGCGTGATGCTTACTACATCCTTCAGCCTAACGTCTTGGAACCGTTCTGTTTCAGTTGCGCATCTCGACGCGCTGTACGTCAGCCGATGGCATGTTGTGCGTCAGGCCCCGGAAGAAAGGATATGGAAACACGCTACAGGTGGTGAGAACGCATCACAGGCAGAACTACGGTGGGTCCCTAATAGGTGCATGCAGTTGTTCAACCCGACTGAGTGCCAGGGCGCCACAGAGAGCGCACACCTCCGAGCCAGGTCTGACCAGCAGACCGCAGCGCATCCTGCTGGTCACCCTACTAACACTTGCAGCCTGGAAAGATCGGATAGAGAGAGAGAATGAAACGAATGAAATGAAAGGGAGTGATTCGTGGTATGTAAGGTAAATATCCTTTCCAGCATTCACCTGAGTGACCCGGGAAAATCACTCCTAGGGGAGGGGAAAAAAAAAAAAAAAGGTTAGGCCGTGGGAATCGAACCAGCGACCTCTCGAATGCAGGCCACGGGCGTTAGGGCCTGAGCCATCCTGTTGGGTAAAATAAGCTTTTGCTCTATGTAATTATTAATAAAGTCAGATGGCTCCGTGGTAACATCTGACAGTCGTATTCTGGAGGTCGCGTGTTAAAACCCTGTTTACTTCCTATTCTGACCCTGAGCGTTTCGTGGTTTCCCCGGGTCGGTATAGCGAATGCTCCATTTCTTTTCTGTCATGTTTCCATTACTTTCACTTCCTTCTTGTCAGTGAAGGGCGCCTCCAGGTATTACGGTTATCAGACGGTGCAGATGGTTGCTCCAAGGAAAGAGTATTCCCCATATACGCCAGAGAGTTCCTTCTTAGAAGGTTGCTCATCGTTCAACTCCAGTAGTGAACCGAGTCTTCGAGTTCGAAAACGCTAGGGACTTCCGCGCGTGTTTATGGCGTCTGCCTGCTGCCTATAGGCTCCTGTGATTGCACCATTTTATCCCTTGCTCCTGGGGTGTGGTGGCCACAATAGATTTGTGTAGTTCGTGGAGCGCGAGTTGTACTTACATTTCCGATGTATAACCTGTAGCTGCGTTATTATTCAGTTCTTCATTTTAGTTTATCTTTCGGAAAATGACAATTTGTATTGCGATACAAGTGAGCATAAGATAACTGTGATTGCTTGATTTTGGTGTCATTCTTAGACTGGGCAACATACTAGAAAAGGGAAGAAAGAGCAGTAGTTAAGGGAGAAAAAGAAAGCCCTGTAAGTATGCTCGCTTGTTTCCTATTACACATACCTGTTACTTATGGTATCGCTTAGAGCTGAAACGTGAAAGCTAAAGATAATGCTATGTCGATCAACTTTGTATTACAACACACTGCATTAACAGGATTCTTTTAATTGCCACTGGTTTTCGATAAGTGAAGCTGGAAAGCAAAAAGGCATTTCGTGTTAAATAGCCACTGTATAAAAACCTGTTATGTTAAGCTTGTTACAATTCATCAGGGTCGACTGCACGCTATAGTGAACCTGACCTCTAAAGTGGACTGGAGCAAGGTCGGCATGTACAACTGGAGTAACACATTCATCTTCGGACATTGACGCCTGAGTTTCTTCACCTCTACTCCGTGTGATTAATTTATCGTTAAAATTGTTTGTCGATAATTAATCCTTTTAACATGACTGTAATGGAAGAAAGCCATTTAGTTTCATTTATATATCATAAGTAATGCTACTATAATAGTAATTTTGAATTTATCTCCGTCAGCAAAAGGTTTATCAGCTGTAGTTATTAAGAGCATTCCTAATATAAACTGTTATTAATGATGCTGTTGATTAGCTCTATGGTCTGGTTGGTTAACATGCTAACCTGCAAATTCAGAGCTACCGGGTGCAATTTACGGATGAGGGGAAGGCATATTTTGTAACCCAAATTATTTCCCATCCTCTCTAGATTCTAGAACAAACGACATTGTTAGTGTGTGTGTGTGTGTGTGTGTGTGTGTGTGTGTGAGAGAGAGAGAGAGAGAGAGAGAGAGAGAGAGAGAGAGAGAGAGAGAGAGAGAGAGAAATAGACAGGGGGGGGGGAGAAATTAATATAATTGTCAATAGTAATACCAACCAAAAGACCATCACATTGCAAAAGAATGAATGAAAAGAATGACATCATTGTCGATGAGCAATTAAAAGTGAACAGTATTTTACATTTATTATTAAACGAAAAGGTGTAGTTAATATATACCTGCTCATTATAATTATCTGCTGTTTTTTCTTTTTCGTTCTTTCTAAAACATGTTATTTAAAGTTTTCTTATGTATTTGTAATTTCCTCTGTTAACGTTAATTCAGAACTTAATATGCTTTGACGAATATTTGAAGCTCTCTACTTGCAGGACGTTTAGTGTTTTAATAAATTAAATAATGCGATGAATTAAACTAAAAGTTCATTATGAATAATATTGCGCGTTTTCTCAAACATCTTTGCAACATTGCTACAGTGTAGTTGAATGCTAAAATTACTTATACTGGTGTATTGGAGGTAAAAAGTTTAAAATTGTACGTAACATGCAAGATTAACGGCATGCAATAACAGTTGATGGCAGTACATAAGCACCTGCTCCTTTGTGTTCAGAGTTTATAGGGAAGCTTTTCTTTACTGCTATAAAGTTTCATTCCAGGATAGTCCAAGTTTTTATTGGCTGGCGAGATATTCAGAAAGCCAGTTTTCTTTCATGCTATGGTTGTAAGCACTATGATTACTAGATTCGATGTATGTCATTTAAATTTCTCACGGTAATGAAATTATGATTCAGTTCTGAAGCTCTTACGACTTAACAGAAATTTAAACGGCAAGTTTCAAAACAATTTAACCTCAACTGGTATGGAACACTATTAACAGTATAACTATTAATATTTCTTTAATTTAGTAAGCTCCAAACTGTTTACTTTTGCATGTTCATAAATTAAAAGCTATATACAACAACATGTATGTCAGTGCACCATACTTACGTTTTGCATAGACTTTCTTCCCAAGACACACAACACACACACACACACACACACACACACACACACACACACACACACACACACACACCTACACACACACACAAACACACACACCTACACACACGCACACACAACCACACACACATACACACGCAGATACAGACACACACATATGTATAAATATGCAGGTGCGAAGTGTGTGTATTTATCTAATTACTGTGACTCTCCATTTCTCAATAACACAAACAATACTCTAACCTTAAGGTAGATGACCACCTGCGTAAATCCGCAGTGAATAATATACTTAAACGATGTTGAATAAAATATTCAAGACTGGAACGAGTACAACAGAATATAATTGCGGTCTTTGTGCATTTTACTACCATAAAAATGGTTTAGAGCCTATGTTCAACGATTGCAAGTAAGTAAAAGCCTATACATTCTAGAGTTGATAGCTAATAAATGACTTTTCAGAGAGGAGTTTTGTTGACATATACAACCATATCAGATAAACAGAAGGATGCGCAGACAGTATTTTATGTACCATATGTAATGAGTTTCCTTCAACTTCAAAGAGAGAAAATTTATGAAACAACACTACCATATAGGGCAACAGTGTCACTGAGGTGAGGCCTAAGGGTTGTCAATTAAAGGGAAAGTCAGACAACAGTTTGTCATCCCCAGTTATTTCAATGCTGCAGGCAAAAATAGTGCCGACTAAGGCTTGCAGAAGGAATAGAGGACTGCGCCTTTAAGTCTGAAAATCTCCTTTGCTTCCTGATAACCACGAGGCTTACAGAAAGTCCTTTATCATTAGAACGGACAGGTTAGAGAATCCCTATAATCGGTTAAGGGAAGATGATGAATTGATGGCCGGTTTACATAGGCACAATATGACATTGCGATACTTTATCTAAATGTATAGGTAGAACATTATGCACAAAGCTGAAAAATTCTTTCAATCAAAATGCTGGAGGGATAGTTCTCATGTATGCAAAGAATACAGAGTACACCAATAAAGTTTAAGAGTTCTTGCTAGTTCAAAAGTTCTATATTTTATGAGTTTCATAATAATTTTTGGGAAAGTGCTAAAATGTTTCAATTTCTTTTTTCTAGACATATGCATGAACTTAGTGGATAATATCGTCTCATGTAATATCTCAAAAGTCACCAAATTATCTTAAAATCGTAACCAGTAAATAAATTATAGAACTTAGTTTATACGGCCTCACAAATTTGAAGCATTGAAATCAACTACTGAATCATTTGATTATGCTTGTAGTTTCACGATCTACTGTTAAAAAAGAACATGGGTATACTGAAAATCCCGAAGGAGCCAAAGATTACTATTCTAACTTCAACTTACATGTTTGACATTCTTGCTAGAAGCCTTTTAGGTTAAATGTTCTGTCTCTGTCAGCTTTTCTAAACATTTTACCCGCTTCAGCAGAATGTTTGTATCTAGGCCTCGCTCCTGCTTTGGGTTATTGAACAAAATATTTTAATGCAACATCATACAATGATTAGATCTTGTAATTTGTTTCGGTGTATTTTTGTTACATGTCATCATAGTTTGAGGCCATGGTAACAGCACACAATATTTAACCATTGGCATGGAAGTGGTAATGAATCACCATTAATTAGAAAAATAACATCCTCATGGACACCGGGCTTCCTCTAACGCAAAGTACGGCAGCTCTGATGTAGAATGACGCGTGGTCTTGAACTTTGCCCAAGCCAACCTCTTGCTGAGCTTCTTACAACAGCTTATCAAACGTGCTCTAGGGTCATACGTGCTACCCTTTGTGGGGTTTCCAGTAGGTAACAGCTCAATATATGTATGCATACATGTACGATACCTCTCTTGAAACTGCAAAAACTTCACGTGTAATTCATATTTTCCGTAAACAGCGTTCAAAACTTTAAAATAATTGTTGCCCTTCTATCTATATATTTATTACACTTTTGCTTCCTAAAATCTTAATAACGTAAATGTCACCAGAACGATTGTATACCTTATCCACGTCTTCTTTCTGACATCGAAAATTTTAATGAAGGCCAAAGGCAAATTAAAACTTCAAAATAAAGAAATTATCCTGAACAGCTAAATACAAAAATAAAAGCGGTTTACCAACCAACCAACCAACCAAGCAATAATTTTCTATTATAAATCTAATATTACAATTGAAGTTATTTATTTATGCCAACAAACCTACAACAATTGAAGTTGTTAGCGTAATAACCCAAGTTTGTGGTAAAGTAACTGATTTGGTTTTTGCAAAACTTCAGCAATAAAGATTTACTCTATTTTTAATTTTATCGAATAAAACGTACTCTTTGTGGCAAGTAATTAGTTATTAACATACCGAAATAATAGATAAATGATAAATTGTAATTTTAATGGTTGAATTCAGTTTGTATAACTAACTGTAATGTTGTTTCCTCTTCCATGTTAATGGTCGTCCTTATTAGGGATATCTGAAAATATTTCCATGCAATATATTGCTTTATGATTCACTGTGATTTCTTTCTTTATATATTTCACTACAAAGACCTTTACGTTAGGAGGAGGTATAAAGTGTATCCTTGTATATTACATACGTAAGGGATTTGTTGTGAATAAGTTTCTCGTTTCTTCAAGATCTCATTATTTCTTTGGTTTAAAATGAGATACATGAAGCATGACCCATAATTTCTGTAGTCATTTCATGAATGAAGCAAAAAGGAAAAAAAAAAAAAAAAAAAAAAAAACAGTAATGGAGAAGGGTTGGGCTACTGACTTTTACCTTAACGACATTCGTAGTTCCCGTACCAGAATTCTTTTCAAATTGCAAGTCATATTTTTGAATACGGGACTGCAAAACCGCTGAGTTCATGCCGCAGTGACACTAATGCAGTCATCAAATATTACTTAAGGTAAAAATGTCTGTTCCTTGTAACCCAAGTCGGCAGGCATTGGTCTATGTGGCATGCCACTACGTTCGTGTTTGTGTAAACGTTATACAGTGTGCCGTGTTTGATGTAGAAATAATATTGTTGGCTACTTAGGTGACATTTACTACTGGGAAATTGTTAATGCAATGATAATATTTTGTAATTTTTAGCAATTAAATGGATTTTCATTCCGTCAGAGTTATAAGTATATTTAATATGCTGAGATGATACACTTAAAGAATATTAGAAACCTACGTATATATAGTCTTACTTGGCACATTACATCTATTAAACATAAATTATTTACCCTTAAGAGTATAAAAATTTTTGTGAAAATAAGAGATGATTACTCTGATTATTTTATACCACACTCAGGAGGTATAATTTACTTTATAGAAGTAAATTTGTTTAGTGCTTTGATGCACTAATCCCTACAACGTTTTGAGACTCATTCTGAGCTTCAGCAAATATACTTTATTTATTTTTTTATTTATTTATTTAATTTATTTATTTGCATGACTCCCAAGTATAAAATAACTTAATTCCTACCCAAAAAAGTTAAAAGTACAGAACCTGCTCAATATTTTATTGTTGTGTATGATACCTGTTATGGCATTAACTCTGAAATACAAGGCAGGCTAAAATAAACAACATTTAATTTTACTTTCTGCATTTTCTTGATTAGTAATCATTGAGTAACACATTTTGGGAGATATTGAGGCTGGTAAATTTACAACAGAAGCATGTTATACGCATAATGGAAACTTATAGACTCATAACATGCATGACATTTTGGTTTCGAAAGAAATAGTTAATAATGAATTTGCAAAACTTTTGTTTTTATTTAGATGCATTGAATTGAATAAATTGCTAGGCGCTTAAAAATGACATTTTACTTTCAAAAATTGAGATGAAATATCATTTTACAAATTAATTTATAACCGTTTATTTTAGTTTACTTTTGAAACCACTATCAAAGTCGATAACGTTTACTTCTCACTAGTTTCATTTTCAGTTTTATTGTGACTTTCATTGAGTGCTTTTAACCCCGTAAATTATCTAAGTTCTAATTACGCAAACCTTAGGGATTATAGTATTCACTTATGCATACATTTATATTGCATGTAGACAAATAATTTTAAAAAGCAATAATGGAAACTCCTCTCAGTGGACGAAGTATTTCTAGCAGCCATAGCTTAAATTCCGGCATTTAGTGATGCTGAATAATAATAAAAATGGTGCATAGCTTTTACATAGATAATAGTAATTGGAAGCTTACACCATGCGTTTTCAATAAGGAGCTAAGAAATTCTGAAAGAAAGCTAATACAAATAGCTTATAAGCGAAGCTTAATAAATCTTCTTAGTTGAGAATATTATTTCATACTAACGATAAAACGTTTACGTTCTTCTAAATTCCGTTTTATGATGGTATCTTTAAATTTTGGGGCAATCAGCAGAACAAATAGTTTTCGTCAGCTCCTGCCCCTTGTCAAATCTCAGAAAGCACACGCATTCCCGTGAGAGTTTCCAAAATTGTACTTTTAAATTATTTGACACTGATTACGTGTTCGCGTTTACCCGTTTCAAACAGTCACATTCACAAATACGATTGCTTTATTCCGTTCTTGTAGAGTCGGTAAATGAGACTATAATGCGGCAACCTTAAATGTTTATAACGCAACATGCACATTATGGAATCTCACTGTCACTACACGCACCTTGGTAGACGACATGTTTTCTTCTTGGTTTCCAAAGGATGCTGTACTCAACTGCCGACGTTGTCCACAACACACAACTGACATGTGTAACTGTTTGCTTTGCCGCTTATATAGTGCATAGGTTCCTTTTGGATTCCGGATGATTGAAGGGTGGAGGTGGAGGGAATGTGTCTTGGAAATAGGAGAAGATAACGAGAAATTTGTGAGAAGAAAAAACTGGAAGTGGGAGATGAGAATTTGAGCCTGAGGTGGGGAGGTAACGTTATGACGAAAGGGCTTCAGTTTAAAAGGGAAATAAAGAGAAAGGGGGAAAAGTGGATTTGCTAGAGCACATGGTGAAGAGGAGAAGTCAGATGTTGCAATGAAAGGAACCAGGGAAGGGAGATCTTCCTCCTGCAAGAGGTTCTTCCCAAGGTAGTGGAGGGGCGTATGTAGTGGGATGGATAATGATGTAAGAGTAACGTTACTTGTCCACGAAGTGGCGCTTCCTCCGGTAAGGGACCTCATTCAGTTTATTTGCTGCTCTAGACGCCAACTCCGTAGCGCTGAAATACTGCTGGTCGTTCCACAGGGTGTTTGTGCGTATTTGAAGAAGACAACGTTAGTCCCCGTAAAGTGAACATTTCATCTTAGTAGGCTGTTGTCTGTCACCGTCTTCAGCCGAAGAACAATAATTTTTATTTTCTGTTTTCAGAACTTTTAAATTCATCAGAATCCCAATACTGAGCATTTACTTTGAAGGAGTGCTTAAGAATAAATCTGTTTAGATTTACTTTCATTTGGTGTTCCAATACAAAATGTTCAGAGTCCTTGGTTTATTAAGCTTGAGTATCAAAATTTCGTGTTTGAGCACTCCCCATCCCAAATACGGAACTAAAATAAAAAATGTGAAAATATTTCGATTTTCACTTATCACCTTACCGTAAAAAACTGGACATTCTATACTAAAAAGTAATATTTTTCAAAATATTAAAACCAGCAATAAATTTAAAAATAAAAATCGCTTGAAATATTAGGAATCTGTAGGTAATTACTCAAATGTATTATCAACATCTGAATATTTTATTTTCTCATCGGTCTTTCTTTCTAGTTACATTCGTTTTGCATTGCAGTTCCGTCTTGTCAATTTAAGGCTTTCGTCATGGAATATTTTTAAAAAGGTTCTGTTCTCATGATTTCTGAAACATAGTGAAAGAATTCTTTCATATTACTGCCTGTCAACAATGGGTTTGTTGTAATATTCTCTTTGTAAATGAAATAAAAATAATAACCAAGGATGAAGCAATATTTGAAAAAGAAGCTTTAATCTGGACTTAGTTCTGCACTTTATATAACATCTGCGCAGTAGAGAAATAAGATCATAATAATAGTTGTAAAACAATCAAGGACAATTAGAACTCATCAACACACACGAGCTATGGAAACTATTTTCAGAACAAACTATGAACATATACGAATTTAAGTCTCCATTAGCTTTCCTAAAATTAGCAAGCAGCTATACTCATACGCCTGTCTCAAGATGCAAACTTCACGCTAAAATGTATATTTACTCAGAAAAGGACGCTGCTTCATTAAATAGAATGTCGGTCTGGATGGCTTAGTTGGTTAGGCGCTGGCCTATTGATACTAAGGTCGCGGGCTAAAACCCAGCCCACATTGATAGTTCTTAAGTGTGCTTAAAAGCGACAACCCGATGTCAGTAGATGTACTGGTATGTACAAGAAGTCCTGGGACGAAATTCTGGTACACCGGCGGCGCTGATACAATCCTGGAAATTGAGAATGTCGTTAAAAAAAGAAAAAGAAAAACAGAACCTTCAAGTGGTAGCGTCTGAAGCTCACGGTTGTTAAATCCCGGGATGACCGGTCATCCTGACTTACGTTTTCTCATGAATTTCCCTATTCGCTAGGTGAATATGTATCATGGATTTTTCTATCACTCGTTACATGCTTCAAGATTGCAGGGCCAGGGGATGAGGGGACTGTGATATTTGGTGGACAGGGGAGAGCAGCAAGTACAGTCAGTGTAAAAAGGAGTCATCAACATTAACCGTAAACAGAGGTTCATCAGAAAACAGTGAAACATATATTTCAAAATCTGGACGTTCACAGTCACCGAGAAACTTACTGTAGCCCAGGAAACTCGGACTTGTTACTCCGTTCCCCTTCTCGGTCGCAGCATCAGTATAAAATAAATCAATGCCATATTTTCGACCGTGATCCGTGCCGCCGACGGAGGGTATGTGATTATTGTAATTATCATTTGCATGATAAACCTATGCGCTTGAATTTAAAGGTCTGCGAATAGTTGACTCCGCCGGCAAGCAGCTGTCCGCCCGCCGCTGTAACACTCCGTCTGCGGCGCGGATCACGGTCGAAAATATGGCACTGTATTTGTACTTTTCCCGGTCAGAAATGAAACAAAACCAACAGAACCGAAGGATATCCCTTTTTAGAGAAAATTGCCTTAATGTATTGATTTAAAAAACTTTGTTAACCTGAATTACTGTTTGAATTGAACGAGAGATCAATTAAAAGTAGCACTGTTCAATTACACAAGATAACTAAGCGCCCAAAAGTAGAATGTTCTGTTTTTTTCGATATATACATTGCTATACACTATCATTTCTGTTCTCGGGTTGATGTCACAAAAGGGCTTGAAATTATCGAGCATTTTTGTACATCCTAATCACAATAGAAATGAACTGTTTAGGATTGAAACTTGAGTACTATTTATTATAATTATGTTATGAGTAAAGTACGTATGAACCATGCGATTATTACAATAAGATATGCATAGTAAAACACTTTATGGTTATATTCTGCTTAAAACAATTGCCACATTGCGGCATATTTTATTATCAGTACGAGCTGCAGTCTTATGAAACAATGCCTAACCTCAGAAAATGTTACATTACACAATAAATACGTCAACCCTTTGAAGAGTGGCACGTATTACTTTCTCTATTACATGCTTACAGTAAGTAGAGGAAATAGTGTATTCCACCCAAAAAATCTGATGTTATTTCATACGAGAGGCCTGAATGGAATAAATAAAGCATTTAACAAACCAAACAATTCTTTACATGGAAACGTTTTCAATATTTATGGCCTTCTTAAAATGATTTAAACGATTTTTATTAAAATGTCATGTTTTACATATGTAGATCAAGACATTATATAATGACTTTTCTGGAAATGACTCGGTAAGACCTGTTGATTACAAAAGAGTTTTATACAATGTTGTACAATAGGTAAACCATAAGAAATACGCAAAAATTTAATACAAAAAATGTATATATCCAACATATGATTTATTCCAAATAATTTTTATATCATAAATAACAATAACTTTTTATGGCATCAACCATTTCCGAGATGTCCATTATTTTTGGTATTATTTCAATAATTTTTCATTTTAGTGCTGCTCCCATTTTTGCTCGCGTTGAATGGAAAGAGTATGCAGTTTGTAGTCCTCCATATAACGTCCGGTTTTAAACATTTGACTTTCGCTATTCCCTTTGTACCTAACGTGAAATATGTAATGAATAACTTATGGAAAGGTTTATCTCAACTAACTTGAAGTATTAAGATATATTAAGTTCAAGCAAATCCTAAAATTGTCATTCTTTTAATATCCTACAATCGGAAATAAAGAACGACAGTCATTAATGTTAGTACCTGGGCGACCGAGAATCGCTCGGCGTTTTTCGCCTCTGTTTTTGTGAAATCTTTTAATTTTTCTTTCTTTTTTTTTTTCTTTTTTTTTGTTTTTGTTTGCTTTTTTTTTTTTTTTTTTTTTTTTTTGTTTTTTGTGGGAGAAGATACTAAGATAAACCTGAAAGGCAAAATGTTAACTAAATAATATTTTTGTCGCAATTGTTAAGAGTCATCTCCGAGATACAAGAGATATAGAAATACATATAAATATTTCATAAACACCATTTCAGCTGAAAGTCTACTGCTGAACGCAGATCTGCCTCATAGATATCCACCTAGTTTGAGGTTTTCCTCGAGCATTTTTTCTATTATGGAGTTCACTTCTTTGGTGCTGCGATTGACACCAGGGCTTAACACGTTGACCAAGGTCCTTCATATTTCCGTCGAGTTCTTCCATGGCTTCCTTAACCCCGGCCAGTAGCTCGTTAGTATTCTCCGATAGACCTATCTTCATATTGGACATTCCTGCCCTCATCTTTTCCGTTTCGGAGTTTACATTTTCAATTTGGCTTCCATTTTTGTTTCCATTTTGTCCATTTTTGTTCCCATATTTTCTATTCCGTAGTTTACATTATTCCAATTCCGCTTTCATATTTCTTTCCTCTGCCGCATTCCGAAATTCATTTCACTCCCCACTATGTCCATCTTGGTTTAATATTTGTTTCATCAACTGTTTCATATCGTGCTTTTCGTCGCACTCCTGACGCGAATTGTGGTTACTTCACTTTTTTTTAACTATTTCTTTATTTGTCATTAAAGCACCGGAGCGACACTAAGCAAAAGCACTGTTGAAGAATAAAGACTACAGGAAGAAAAGCTGGTTGATAAAGCCATGTGAATGTACTGCACATTTTTGCTTCAATCACAGAATAGTGTATGAATTGTTCGTAATTGTTCGTGGAAGCCAGAGTAGTGAAAGAAATGTGATTGTGTTTTACTAAAGAAAAACGAGTAGAAAAACCGTGTGAATGTTATACGTTGCACTTATATTTCAAATGTATGGAAAAATGTATGAAATGTTTGCAGAAGAGGGAGTAGTATGTTAGGTATAAGCAAAAGGAGTAGAGAAAACCATGTGAACGTAATACGTTGCGTGGTAAAATGGATTGCATAAAAACTTTCGCTATGAAAACACTTAGATATGTCAATTTTCATAGCTGTCATGGCTTTGGAGTTTACTCACTCTTCAATATGCGATATATATGTATAGGCGTTGGTATGTATGAAGTTGATAAACAATAGAGAATAACGTGTGGATTGTTACGTAAACCACAAGTGAATAGAGAAAATAGTATGAATGCAATACGTTGTGTTCCTGTTTCAAACATATAGCAAATTGTATGAATTGTATGTTGAAAGGTGAGACCGATTGTGTCTCGTAAAGGAAGAATTAGTAGAGGAAATCGCGTGAATGTACTACGTTGCATTTATGTTTCAATCATAGAAAATTATATGAATTGTATGTTGAAGAGCAAAGACAGGATACATGAATGTGCTACGTAAAAATCGAGTAGAAAACCATTTGAAAGTAATATATTGTGTAGTAAAATTGTTACCATAAAAACTTTGCCCATGAAAAAATACATATACGTGCCGAATTGCGCGGTGATCGATTAAACGGTTTTAGAGATTAACAGTTACACATATACAAACATCCAATTTGTATATACAGGGATTGTTTGTTGAAGAGTGAGTAGAAAAAGAGATGCGAATGTGTTACCTAAAAGTATGTAGAGAAACCACTGTGAATGTAATATGCAGCATTTCTATTTCAAACATACAGAACATTGTATGATTTATTTGTAGAAGAGTGAGTAGAGAAAGAGATGTGAATGTGTTACCTAAAAGTGAGAGGAGAAAACGGTGTGAATGTAATAGCATTTCTATTTCAAATATACAGAACATGGTATGACTTATTTTAAAAGCGAGGATAAAATTTGTTTGTGTAAAATCGCGTTTTTATGGAAAATTGTTTATAGAAGAATGAGTAGAGAAAGATATGTGCATATGTTACCTAAAAGTACTTAAGTAGAGAAAACACTGTGAATGTAATATGCAGCATTTCTATTTCAAACTTATCGAAAATTGTATGACTTATTTCTAGAAGAGTGAGTAGAGAAACAGTTATGAATGTGTTACCGAAAAGTAAGTAGAGAATGTAATACGTGAATGTAATACGTAGTATTTCTATTGCAAACATACAAGAAATTGTATGACTTCTTTGTAGAAGAGTGAGTAGAGAAACAAATGTGAATGTGTTACCGAAAAGTGAGAGGAGAAAACAGTGTGAATGTAATAGCATTTCTATTTCAAACATACAGAACATGGCATGACTTATTTTAAAACTGGGGATAAAAATGTTTTTTTTTTTTTTTGTGTAAAATGACGTTTTTTATGGAAAATTGTTTATTGAAGAGTGTGTAGAGAAAGAGATGTGAATGTGTTACCTAAAAATGAGTAGAGGAAACACTGTGAATATAATATGCATGTATACAAAAATTTAACCATATCTGTAGGGCCGTTTCTGAAATACCGGGAATACGAGTATATACAAGAATTGCACTGTAGAAGCGAGAATGAAAAATGTTATTTTTTATGTAAAATCGCGTTTTTTATGGAATTACACCTACATAGATGAACTTGAAAAACAAAACCCTATCTGAATACAAAATTTGATCGAAATCGTTAGAGCCGTTTCCAAGTTGCGCGGCATCTATTTATACATATGTATATATACACAAGAATTGCTCGTTTAATCATATAAGATTAGTCTACATGGAAAACTCAAGCATGGAAATACATCTATTGTGTGATACAGCCATATTATAATACGATATCTGCGTGCACATCGCTTTTTTATATTTAATTGGGGTGACTATTTACGCAAATTAAACACATATCATATAGCACTAAAGCTGCCGGGATTACAACAGCCTCTTTATCTCCTGTTGCTGTATAGGAAACAGCCAATTTGTTCATTAGATGGAGCAGATGTGATAACTTTCTTACAATGCCAGCTTCAGTTCCTGCAGGTGCTGTGCTGTAATGATGATTGTTCTCAGCAAATCATGAAGGCATTGGCATACTTTATTGTATTTTTTGGGTTTCTGAAACAAAATATGGCAGCGCCGTAGCCGGGTAGTTAGACTGCTCGCCTCTCCCAAAGGCTTTCCGAGTTCAACCCAGGGGACCGCATGTGTGATGGTGTGACGAAGAGCGTAAACGCTCTAAAGGTGGGTTTTTTTTCGGCCTCTCCGGTTTTTCAAGGCATTCATTCCACCAATTGATCCATAATCACCTCTCCATTTTATCTATTTCACTGACATTTTGTATCATCCACTTTTTCACGCTCATACCAGGTTTCGGTGTCATCACCCGTCCTGGATGTTCCTTCTGACCCAGAATCCATCTACTCCTTGACAGGTGTCGAACTAGGCACTCACTTGTAAGCCCTAGGGGTGTAAAGTCTCCAAACGAAGAGGGTAAAATGGAATAGGAGAGGAAGAAACAAAACATAAATGAATTTAAATCAAAGCCAAGAAAAATAACACATTAAGCTGACAAGAGTGCACACTTGGCTATCCTGCATCGACATTCTGATATCATCAGTCTTGGAGATTTGAGCGCTGGTATAATACCAGTTAGTCATAATATCTTACACAAATCGTTTAACTTGTATTTTAAGGAATAAAGAAGCAAGCGAAAAGGCTACTGTGTTTATGATTTAATCCTTTGTCAAGTGAATACTGGATATTCAATCTTTATTTCTGAGGCATATTAAATAAGGAAATTATTAATTGGACAACTCAGCAAATAAACCAATTTCCAAGTACTTCACAACCCATGGGGAACGGAAAAGACAACTTGCAACTAAATCATCTATATGGCATTTGGCAAATTAGGTGTAGTATAAATGTCTGCTTCTTTATCTGATGATCCTCCCCTTAAGTAAAACTTAACACCCCCTAGAACTTCCGAGCCAACGCCTAGGGTCACACGACTGTCGGGGAGCACAGGAACCTATGGACTAGACGGAATGGTGACCTGGAAGCGGGTGGTCAGCCCAGCACCAGGTATGAGAGTGAGGAAGAGGCTCATATGAAATGCAAGTGAAATCGATGATTATGGAGCTATTGGTGGAATGAGTGGCGTGGGAAATCAAAGAATTCGGAGAAAACCCGCCCAGACGCCTCTTCGTCCAGCACGAATGCCATATGTGGATCCCTGAAATCGAACCCGGGCCACCTAGGTTGTAGGCGAACTAGTATAAATGTCTGTGGATTAATGGTCAGTGCCGCGGTATTTATAACTCTATGAGAAGGTTCGGACGGGGAGCCTAGCACTTCGACCTATAAAAGATTATTTGTGCCTAAACCCCTGACGGGGCACCCCCGGGAAGGAGGGGTGAGTTGAGAGGATACGAAGAGTGGCCAGACCTAAGGAGAGACGACAGCAGAGGGCATGGCCCAAACAGCTGCAGATTTAAATTCCTCGGTGGGGCTAATACAACTGACTTATCTCCCCCTGCCGGCTTACAGTCCCCTGGCGGGAGGGCTGGGACCCGGAGACCTCCCCTGATCCAGATTTACATGCCATGCTCGCCTAAACCCCTGCCGACACTTAGAACCCTGAAAAAGTCAACCAGGATGGAAGGTGGAGTGAAATAAGAAGTGAGGTAAAATGGAGAGACAGGAAATTCGGGGGATGTAACTACCCTTTACAGTATTCACCTAGTAACCCGGGAAACCCCCGAAAAGTCCGGTTCAGGAAGACCTCTCGAATTCGTGCCGCAGACGCTACTGCCTGAGCTGTCCCGCTTGTTATCTTGTGTTGAAGTTCCTGTTGGTGGAGAAAATAGTTTCTGAGTGAGTGCTAATGTGAGGCGTTTCACATTTAAATAGAAAATCTAACGTATAGAAATCGCTTTCCTTTCTCATTACACAGTTGTTCTACACACATACACAAACTGTCTGTTCTTACAAAACCTAATTTTCACTTTAGATGCATTTTCTTAAAAACATTGAATACTTATCAGCAATGATGAATTATCAGAAATTCAATTTTCTTAAAAATTACACTTTGAGATCTCTACTACTCACCTATAAGTAGAAAAACATTGCAAGCAGGAGACTCGGATACGATCTCGGTACCAATGTGGGGATTTTCTCCGGCTGGAAGTCCTAGTTGGGGTGCACTCAGCCTCGTTAGATTCCCCAGGGGCAAATTGAGGAGCTACTCGACTGAGAAGCAGTGTTCCCTGATTGTGAAGACTGCATATACGGTCGGGAGGGATCGGGGCTCTGAGCACGTCCCACCCTCCAGTACTGCACCTCACGCATGACGCCTGTGCAGGATAGAAGTGGCGAACGCAGTTCGCAGGTGGTAGACCTTGGCTCGGAAAGAGCTGTTGCACCGCAGGGTTAGCTAGCTTAGAAGTATTGCATATTCTGTCTAAATTGTGAATTGGAAATTTCCCAAAGATACATATTTTGAGGCTCCCTAACCCAAATATGTGTGGTTCGGAAAATATCTGTGTGTGCGTGTGTGTGTGTGTGTGTGTGTGTGTGTGTGTGTGTGTGAGTGAGTGAGAGAGAGAGAGAGAGAGAGAGAGAGAGAGAGAGAGAGAGAGAACAGCATAACTCAAAAACGAAAAGCCGGTGAAGTACCATACTTGCCATTAGTTTAAGCGTCTTCCTAGTGTGTGAGTTGAATACTTTCAAGAAAATCGCCCTACCCAGATATACTTTACATATTAAAAAGATGTCATTATTTAGTATTTTCATAAAAATAGCTGTAGCGATTTTGATAAGGCAGTGCATGTTTAAGATTTATGCACAGCAAATGAAATGAATAATTTGAATTTTCTGGCAAAGGCCTTTGTCGTCCTCTTCATTCTCAATAACTTTTCTGTAATTTATAAACCGCAAGTAATCGAAAAAATCTTACTCCACAAAAAAAAAAAAAAAAAATGTAGATCTTGTCAAAGTACACAGATTATATAAGATATATTTTTTACATAATTAACCGCCACTGAGATAGCTCTTGTTAAGTGTTTGAATTTTCATACACTTATCATTTTCTCAACTGGTAAGTTCTTATTGGTTGTTTTCTCGTGTACATGTATACAGCATGGTATTTCAAAGTCATCAGATAGCGACCCGCTCTTTAACATTATCACTTCACTTACTGCATTGTACAATGAAATGTGTAAATGTGACTTGAAAGTTTGTCGAGATTTAAAAAAAAAAAAAAAAGAACTAGAACAATACGCCTTTGGAGGAATAGTTTGTAGATGGGTGGGTGCAGAAATTCATAGGAATGCAACGCATCAGATTCTTTATGCTAGTTTAAATTTCTCTTCGCCCTGAGTTAGCCAGTAACTATAATCGCTCCACGCTTAGATCCGCACTTGATGTAAACACAAGCCGTCAACAACTAATCCGTGATGCGCTGAAACCAAAGCACACCACAAAATATTGGCGATTATCTGTGGGTTTTCAAGATGCATGATAACCCTGGCAAATACTACTTGAATGTAACGCGATAGTAGCGCTATTCCTAAAACTGCCGAGTAAATATCGTTCTGTTGCACCATAAACACGAAGCATGAGTCCACATGGCGTTTGTTTGGTTAGTCGCAGTTGATAGGAACACCAGGTTATCGCGGAGGGATACAAGGTGGAGTAAAGTACAGTATTATTAGAGATTCTGTAGTGATTACTCAGACTACCAATCGTTTTGGAAATTATAGTATACGGTGTGGAAGATTACTATTGCGCAAACGGAGGCTCGCTATACTAATCGCTCTTGTTTAATAGGATAATTAAGCAATTCCAGCTCAGAGTATAACTGACAGATATTGTTCTATGAGTGAGGACATGGTTTCTGGTTAAGGCAAGGTTCCAGAACTGCTGGTGTACGAATTGAATGGAGGAACAGAATCTCAAAGTAAATGCATGGCACTCTGTTTTATCAATGTGTATGACTTGTAAAATCAACACCATATTTAGGATCTAATTCTGCTGCATACGTCTTCTCTACCATTTTAAATCAGGCAATTCCATAACTGAAAGCCACACCCAAATATCGACAGTCCTTTGCCTAGGGACCTTGGGACTGAAATTTACATTTTCTGTATTTTTATACGTATGAACTCAATACTTTACACACTTAAGGGTGCTTATGTTATAAACTACCACATGAAGTTACAGCACAATATGCTTAATTGTTTTGAGGGAATGAGTTATTCAATTTATTCACAATTCCTTAGTATTCAAAATATCACAATAGTTTACTATTTTGTAAACCTTAATTGCCCAACAAATACCATCAATCTCTGGCAGGAAGAAAAAAATTACTTTAAAGTAATAGATTGCTCTGCTTTGATGAACATTGGAAATATTTTAAAAACTTTTTTGTGTATTTAAGTTTTTAAATCTAAACAAATTTCAGATTTTGAAACTAAAGGCTGAAGTTGAAGGCATATAAATGGAGCACGTACTGGAAAAATTCTAGGAGCACAGCACAAACTTTAATACATATGGAACAGATGGAGTATTACAAATTTAAAGTCGAGAAAAAATGTTGTTGTACACACATGTATCATGATCATGAGCCAGATTACCTGTTTGGCCTAAAAGTGTCCTGTTGTATATCTCACACCTTCCCTCCTTTGTCTAGTAGTGTCTCTCCTCAAATTCATAGCTTAACCGCTTCTTACCGTTGAGTTTGGTTGTTTTGAATCCTTTTTGGCCCATATTTTGCCCAAATATTGCCTAAAATTTAAGCAGAAGAGAGGCACTTAAATGTAGTGCACATGACATTTCAAGCCTGCTCTAAACCTTGCAGAATCTGTTAAATTCCACTGCCAACTGATGACTGAAGGTTTGGGGAACAATTATATGCATAAACCTAAAAATCCTCAATTTGATAGTCTTTGGGTCATTTTTCAGTCCCAGGGTCAAGTTTCCCTTCGAGATACACTTAGCATTTAACGTATAGTACTCGAGTTAACATTCATCGTCGTTTATGAATTCTAAAGAAGAAAGACTAGTGGTAGTCCGGAAACTGCTGCTGATCATACTAATAAGTTTATGAATTCCGCCATTATTTCGAACAGTTTCTACTTTTTGCGCATGGGGTGCCTATCTGGATGACTAACACATATTTTATTTATAACGCTTCTGCTCACCTCGTATGATAGCAAGGGTAGAAAATAGTAATCATCTACCTATGTTGCATGAGGTAATATTAACCTGTGCATTTACTCAACGAGAGATGGCCCAGAAGGTAACATCTGAAGCTCGTATTCGGTACATTCTGAATTTAAAACCCGATGCTACTGGCCATCCTGACCCAGGGCTTTTAATGGGTTTCCCTGGTAACTTCAAGGAAGTTGGAATTTTTTCGTGCCTTATTCTAAATTTAATTCCTTCTTCATATTTCAGATTTGTAGGTACTGCCGATGTGTGCGGCGTTTGGTGGTGGAAGGGGTCTCAGGAAAAGGTTCCAACCTGGCATGTACCAGGGAATCATCTGCTCGGTTCGTGTGATTAGGGTTGGGTTTCGGGGAAACCTTTGCCCAGACTTGTACTTCTGGATTGGGTGAGGGTGCTGAGGGGGAGGGGGGTGGCGACGTTGCGTTGTGCCCAAAGTTGGTGGACTTGTTGTTGTAGTGTTTAACGCCCGCTTTTACTACTACGGCACCGCAGGCGGTGACACTGATGATACATGAAGATGGAGCACCGGTGGAATGATATGGCGGGGGAAACCGGAGTACCCGGAGAAAACCCGCCCTGACGCCGCTTCGTCCACCACGAATACCACATGCGGGTCCCTGTGATCGAACCCGGGCCGCCTAGGTGGTAGGCGAGCGCGCTAACCGCTCGGCCACGGCGCCGCCGTTGGTGGACTTAATCAGTTCCCTCCCACCCAGAGGGCACACAGAAAGCTATCTACTGCCTACATTACTGAAATTCTGCTTTGTTAGATTTTGCACAGTAACACTTTGTTATTTTTCTAGACTATCTACACATACTGCAAATTTTATAAATTGTATGCGGTTACTGAGGTTAAATGTCTCATTACTTATGAGAAACGACACATTTACAGCAAACAGTACTGATAATCAAGATGCGAATTGCTGTCTCCTTGTTTTCCTTAATGTCTTGTAAATTAAAGCGTGTTTGACCTTAGTATGATTTATGACTTAATAGGTACAATTTTTCCCGCAATAAACGGCGTCACCTGAAATTAATGCAGCATGTTAATTGCCTGAATACTCCAGGGATTTTTTTCTATAGTTTGTCATATTTAAAGGATATACTACACGACATTGTATAAAGGATCTTGGTAGAAGCAGAATTATAATGCATTACGTACGTAAACTCTCAGTACAAGGGTTGACAAGAGTTTAACAACGATGCATAACAATATTTGAAAACAAAGTAAGATGGAACTTTTTAACATTTATACGGAGCCCAAAATAGTCTAGGAAATGGATTACCACATTAACATTATATTAATTTAAATATGACGCACATTTATTTACAGAGTTTGACGTAGAAATCCCTGAAATTCCTTAACATGGCAAAATTATTTCCAGATGAATATGAATACGTTATTTGACGTTAACTAATTAATCAATAATTAGGTAATTGTTAGCTGGCCTATCATCTCAAACTCTTCCTGCATTTTCCACTGTGTAGTGCTCAACTTTAGTTGCACTTCAGCGTCCCTCGAGTAAACATTTCTTCCTTTCTTTCATCTTTTACATTTTCATTTCAAAAAGAGTTCACCAACATATGCAGGCTGTTAGAGATAAAAGTTTAGATAATTTGATAACTGTATGCCCTTCAGCATGTTAGTTGGTTTTTCTCTTCGTCTAATATTTTCCATACAAATACATCACATAATTTACTAGCTGATGTTTTCTGCACGGTTGCATCTGCGCCACAAAGTGATCAAAGCCTATCAGCATAGACCAGCGATGTCCAACGTTATCTCTTACATGCCAAGGATGCCATCTTGTCGCTCCACCCTACCTACTTCGTTTAGTGCATGAAGCATTTCCACTCCACTCATTCAGATAACCAAACAGTAGAGATGTTTGTTTCTGAGTCCTATGAATGCGTCATAGCTCGGTAAAAGGTAGGTGGGGGCAAATCCGCCCTCCCCTCTTTCGCATAAGGTCGGGCATCACCGGTTTGCTTCATACTTTTAATACTTAACCTACTGCCCAGTTAGTCTGGGGTCATTAGCCCTATAGAAAGCTCGCTCTACTTTCCCCTTCACAATAATCCGTCCCGCGCTCTCGGGGAAAATAAATGTGTATAGCTTGTGTGTGCAACGCTTGAGTTACTAACCAATCTGAAAACATACTATTCTTACTAACTAAAATTATTAGTCTGCAAATTAATAAAGTTAAATCTTCGTGTAATGTTGTTCATCACCCTGTCTTGAATTGCCAATACAAATATGTTATACACCTAACACTCCTTATGTGGGTAATCAAACCTCAGGACACTTTTAGCACCCTGCTTAAATTTAGCAATTCATCGCCTAACTTATGTGCAGAAGGGAAGAAAGAGCCCTTCAATTGGATAATCAATTAAATGTGACTGAAACTTGAGTAAAAGATTCACACTGTGAATAGAAGGGAAAGCACCTTGGTTGGTTGGGAAATGAGGTACACAACACACAGACCATTGCAGCGCGGCGGAACCGGTTTGTTCCTGCTGGTGGCGCTTGGCTGTCCGTGTATACAAAACCAACAGTACAACACTTACGTGATAGTGACTTTATTGTTACCATTACAACGCACTACTATATACATTCTAAAGTTTTCAAAGCAAAATCTTCTCCAATTGTCACACAAGTATGATTTGTACATGGAACAACTTCGTTCTACGTCACAGGATGTGCCAGACGCAAAACGAAAACACTGGACGTTATCTGCAGGAAATAAACAAATAGTTGATGCAGCTGGTTTTCCTTCTAAGACATCTCGAATATCTTTCATGACAGAATACCCAGCATTTTTCAGGAGAACAGAGTTTAACTCCTGTTTAATTTTTTCGGTGATCGATGTAGATGGAGCTTTATTAAGTCTTCCTGGCAGTGTCTGAACTAGCTCAAGAGCTTTGGGCATTTCTGTGTGACATGTCTGCAGATGTGTGGTTGTATCAGAAATATGCCCAAAAGAGTTGTTTACAACTGGAGCTTTTCACGTAAGTGATCGGAAAGCAGTGATTGTATTATTCCAGTTGCTGAACAGTCCTTACTGTCGAAGGTACTAACTGTTTTAGCAATTGTAGTATAATGCATGTCATAATATGACACCATATTGAGCCAGGTTCCCCACCTCGTAATGACGGATGGTGGGGGTAGAGGTACCCCTGGTGCCATTGCTTTGAATTTCATTATTCTTGCCGGAGCCTTCCGGAATATTCTCTTCATATTTGAAATGACTTTATCTACGTCATCATAAGATGAGCGAATCTCCTCCGCCACTCTGTGGCAAGCATGCGCCAGGCACGTTAAGTGAATCATGTTTGTGTAAGTTTTCCGAAACTTGTGTGTTTATGTCTGTATGCTGTTGACTCGTGTGCACCACAGCTGCGTGCTGAGCCGCGTGACGTCATGTGTCGTCACATCGCATGCATACGTCGGTTGCAGTTAACTTCAGAGCGCTACCTGATTAGCATCACAACTTTGTTTTTCGTACGCCCCAAATTCAGATTTTGAGCGAACTTATTTTAAGTGTCGTAATGGAATAAGTGTAAATTATTAATTAAGCCTATTTCACTGAATAAAGGAAAGTGCTTACCTTTTACTTTCTCTATCTATATACTTAAAATACATGCAGGAAATATTGTACTCCTCCCAAAAGTTGTGTGTGTGTGCGTGTACGTACGCTCACATGAACAGCATAATTAAGAAACGAACAAGCGGTTGAATACAAGATCTGGTATTTAAGATCAGCGTCTTTCAAGGAGGTTCCAAATGCAGTCTTCGAAGATTTAAAAAAGAAAAGAACACACCTGTCCTAGACTATCCTTTAGATGGAAACTGTTCTAACATTTTGATTTTCTCAAAAGTGACTAACTACTTTGATTAAATTACGACATGTTTAAGATGTTTTCATATCAAATTACATGCATACGTATCTTAAATTTTGGGGTAATTACCTCTAATGACCTCTTCATTCTGAATGACTACTGCACAACTGGAAAATCGTAAGAGATAGACAAAATCTTACTACATAAAAATGTAGATCCCGTTAAAGGACACCATTATGTCAAAAACATTGTTTTTGAGGAGTTAACCTTTTCCGGAATATTCCTTGATACTGGATTGCTTATTGCAATAGTTATACTTCATTCAAATAGGAAACCATTATTCCTTTCTTTCTGGTCATGAAAAAAGAATGAAATATGAAACCCATCACAAAGCGACCAGCTCTTAAAAGCTTTAATTATAGCTTAAGCTTACCCTATTTCTCTGTTCCCGTTCTACCTACAAGGAAATAGGTAATAATAAAACAAAGTTCTACAGATGTCTATCTCGATTAACATGATGTACATAGAAGATTAACCGTTTCTAAGCATACTCCATGGCCGTCTCCTTACCGCGGTGGTAGGCCTGTTGCTTACCAAGAGGGAGACCCGGGTTCGATTCCCGGTACCGGTGTGGGGATTTTGTCCCGCTGAGAGACCTGGTACGGGGTTCTCTCAGCTTCCTTAGGTCCCTGAGGGAGCAATTGAGAAGGTACTTGTAGCAGCCCCTGGTTGTGAAGACTGCGTACTCGACCGGGAGAGACTGGGCGCTGACCTCGTCCCACCTACAATACTGCACCCCACTCACGACGCCTGTGATGAGCTGAACTTAGTGGGCGAGCGGTAGGCCTTGGCCCGGAAAGGGCTGTTGCGCCGCGGGGTTAAGTACTTTACGTAAGTATACTTGACATATGCGCAAGGTTTAAAAGGAAAATGATTAAGTCTAGAGTGGGACCTCCAGGAGTTTGTACGAGAGAAATTCATGTGAGCGCAACGCATCAGGTTTTTTCTTCTCCATATTAATATCCCACCTTCCAGAATGATGGTCAAGTACATCATTAATGTTCCAAGAGTGTGCAAACTCCGCTGTTTATGTTTCCAGAAAAAAGAAATCAATAAAGTGTGGAAATGAAAGGGAATGAAAGGTTTTATTTTAAAACAAATCGTGGTTTTCGCATTTATATAGCACCTTAATATAATTTTCACACTTCAAATCAATTTTGCATTTTATGTACTTTTCAAAACACATTAAAAGTGCTTTATAGATGGCGAAATATGAAAATACAAGAATACAGGCTTTTATTACATTTTGCGGGATAAGGAATTTGTGAAAATCACCATCGCTAATGATATGTACCGGGAGAGCAAAAAACTTCCGAACGGGCTGCGCGGTGTTTTGCCTGTCCGCATTCTTGGCGCTAGTTGCCGTCTGCCGCTATCATAGAAGGGTGCGGATGAAACCACACAGCATTTTTAAAACTACTTTTAAAGGCTTCATTTACCAAATTTATGAAAGGAGATGTTGAAACTGGCCACCGTCGTTGTTCATACATTTTTGGCACCTCTTTAGAAAACCACCCATCACTCATCGCGGTTCACGTTGAAAAATGCTGGCAATTTCTTGGCGGACATTTTGCTTTAATTCTTCCAGGGTGTGAATTTTTCCTGTACACTATATGTTTTAAGTTACTCCAGAGATAGAAATCGCTTATTCGAGCTCCGAGAAACCTTACTCAGTTAAAGGCCAATTGTTTCATCGTGAAGAAGTACTTCATGGACAAAATTAGGTTCTGAGTTATAGGGCCAATTTTTTTCGAATCAACATTTGATGCCTGTACGTACATACGTGAATATAGTTCCTCCCCCCCCTTTTTTTAGAGAATTAACAGACAGAGAGCATGATTTTCCATTTTTTTATAAGACTGCAAAGCTCACAGGGCCAATCTTTCGATGACAGCAATTGAAGGCGTGTATCAGGACAGAATTATTAGCAGAGATTTGTGACCCTCTCAGTCCCCCGACTTAACCCATTGTTACTTCGCCTCAGAGCACAGAACATGTTCTTGTGCGGAAGGCCTGGACGACTCGTGGGACACCTTGAGCGACCTTCCCTTTTTACCTGCTAAACATACAGTTATCAGTGGAAGTCCGTGAGCAGGCTGCGCTCTCTGAGCACCAGTTGCCCAGTCCCGTTATGAGACGTAAAGCAGAGTGAGCAGCCCTCGCGATAAGGAATGTCGAGGTCACTCGCACGAAGTTAATAAGAAACGCAGGAATCAGTCTAGTCTTATTTACCCAAATATTCTTTATGTGAGATATCTAAAACTGACACTTTCATAAAGAAATACGAAAGGTAGTTTAAATATGTAAAATTGTGGATGTGAATCTCATCCTTCGCATTTCCAATATATTTATTGCTTATTTTAAGTGTAAATGTTTGAATGGTTTCGGCAAGGCCAAATACCCCAAACTATCTGGGCCAGCAGGTCAGGTGTGAACGGATGGTTTATACTAGATATGTCCAACCTTGACTCTATATGCAAATGGCGTGAGCTAGTCACTCCACCCCACCTACTTCGTGTTGTGCATGAAGCATTTCACTTTCACTAAGGTAACCAAGCATTAGAGTGGTTTGTTTTCAAATTCCACGACTTGAGGGTAGGTGGGAACAGATGTGCCCTCATCTCATTCGTATGAAGTTGTACATCACTGCTCTGTACTGACAAGCGCTGCTCATTTCGTGGTGCAATTACGACGTTGCAGAAAACATCACGTAGCAAATTATTTGTGGGAAAATTGTTTGACGAAGAGAGAGAGACCAACTAACACGCTGGAGTGGATACATATTAAGTTACCGGGTGACATATTATCTGCACTTTTGCCCTTAACACCCAATACCTTGCTATTACAGTTGTGGCAAAAATTAGCTCATAGCTCATACGGTATTGATTTTAGGGCCCAGTTTAGAGGTTCGTTGTTTTCCTTGGTTTGGTGTACGCCACTGCTTTCTCTCCATATAATATAGTCTCTTTTACTTTCTCTCTCACCTATTATAAGTCAGAGGAACTATTATATTAGATCCAAAATTTGATTTGAGGTTTCTCCGGGCATATACGTATTGCGGCCCCCTTAATAAAAATATCTAGAAAAGCTCCATGTGTCTGTGTGTGTGAGAGTGTGAGTGTGTGTGTTTGTGTGTGTGTGTGTGTGTGTGTGTGTGTGTGTGTGTGTGTGTGTGTGTGCAGCTTAAAACTCAAAATTCCATTGTGTAATTTTATTTTATGCCTACGAAAGCTTGCATGACCATGTACTCTCTTTCACAAAAGTAAATACCCATCTTCAGTGAGACCTGCGCGAAGGGTCACCTAATTCTCAGGCGTGCTTGCATAGAATTAAATAAGTCATATCCTTCCCTTGCTGTTCAGAGGACATGGCAGCCATGTCACCTCGCAACTCGCACCACCTCATAGTTTTGAAAAGCGATATTTCAGCAATCCTTATACATTAACGGGCAAACATTGCATTTCCCTTTTTCTTTTTTCTTGTTTAACGGGAACATTATTATTTATATAACCCGTGCAAAATATAAAATTACACAAACTAATGGAGTCTATTTCACATAAAGCTCCTCCTTTAGGTATCTTTATTCTGCGTACAGTTGTAACTTTTAACGCCGTCTTATGAATGCTGCAGGTCGATTACAATTTTACAACTGAATGCTTCATAAGATATTAATTGCAATTGCTGAAAATGAAGCAGGGAACACGCGTACCTCAATTGTGAAACATTCCTCCTGAAATTAATATTTATCTTTAAACAGTCATATTAAACAGCATCTCTATAAATTTCGTAGACTGTTACCATATTAAAGTATATAACCGTGTAATAGTGTAAATTGTCAGATCTGAATGCCAGTGAATAGTGTAATTCATGATACATTAAACAGAACAAAATGTGGTTGTAGATTTCTTGAAGGTAAAGCAACATTTGCACCCAGCAAGGTTGTCATGTCGTTTATTTCCAAGCAGACACAACGTTGCCATATGTCCATTAACTCAATTTGTAGCAGTGCGCCTTCATCCGATTCTCTATTCCTGATTAAAAGCTGCAGAGAACTAAATATGTTTGTTAATTTTGTATTTCAGAAAATAAACATGCGAAAGACGAGGATCGAATTCCCTGGAGCTAGCAGTTCTGAATTTCACAGTCTCCGACGAAGCACTCTTGGCTACTCGTCACTTGAGCACTCGCGCTCTATCATATGATATTAAGCTTGCTGTCACTATCTTAGCAGCTAATTTCACTGCAAGGCGGAAAGTTCATGTGCACCTTTAGAAATGGTTTAAAATTTGCTTTTTTTATCTTTCTTTCTTTCTTTCTTCGTCGCTCCGTCGCTCCGTCGCTCCGTCCCTCCCGTTCCCCCCGTTCCCCCCGTTCCCC
>JAUKNM010000082.1:187500-190000 GCA_030765045.1 Tenodera sinensis
CAGAATCTGGGGAGGATAAGGTCTTGGCTAGAGAAGAATTCCCACCTCCCAACCGGGAATCGAACCCGGGACCCCTCACACAGCAGGCAGCTGCTGTGCTTAATACCCGCTTTTACTACATACGGCACCGCAGGCGGTGACACTGATGATACATGGAATGAAGATGGAGCACCGGTGGAATGAGATGACAGGGAAGCCGGAGAACCCGGAGGAAACACGCCCTAGCGCCGCTTCGTCCACCACGAATTCTACATGCGATGCCTGGGATCGAACCCAGGCAGGCAGCTGCTCCACCTGTTTAGCCACGGGATCAATCATATAATTTGAATTCATTTAAATAAAGTAGTAAAATACTTGACAAGCAATCGTATTTCCTTTCTTTTGTCAGGGTAACGTTAACCCATAGGCCATTGTTGAGCGCTTATGAAACAGGTACCTTTGATAAGGTGTAACACTGCCTGCTTGAAGACTTCAAGATGGTTTCCTTGCAGTGGAAATAAAACGCAAATACAATGATCGTTAATGTGGTGCGTGGGTGCCAAGAGAAACGTCTCTATGACCCTGTGACTTGGAAGATATCACCTATTTTAAGAGACATCTTGAAATGGATATTTTTGTACACCACTTTCGATGTCAGAGGAGAATGAATGTGCATTCCTTGGTCTCGTATGGTACGTGTAGTTTCGTAAGAATTGGTATTGTATTCTGAAAGGCCTTTCTCCATATAAGCATTTCAGCTTAGGTAACCGTAGCAGTTTGGTACTAGATGAACAAGAAAATACGTTAGAGCTGATTCTCTCCCGTTATATAGAAGGTATATAAAATACTCCAAACGAAAATGCATTCTGTGTAAAAGAATGCAAGTCAGAAAGACATGCATCAAGGACTTCCCACTTTGTCTTTCCGTCTTGAAAATTAAATGAATTCCACGCGTAACTTCATCATTACGCAGAATTTCACTTTAGCTCTGCAGCAGGATATTTAAAATTATTACAACTTTCATCATATATCTATTTGTTCTTTAGTGAAATTCCAAAATGAATGGCTTTGATTATTCTATGGAAATCACAATTAGATCCTTGCTTTATGTTCAGGAAATAAGGAAGCACAAAAGTGATATCTTGCATTTTAAATGAATAAACCCAGAATTTGAATTTTCAGATTCAGGCCTTTAGTGTTAAGACTGACGCACGCTAGCCCGTAACGACTGGAACGGAAATTTGTAGCCGTTCGTCTTCATCGGAAGCTTAAACACCTACTGCTCGGAATAGTCCAACCAGAAAATTTAGTTGGTCAACAAATGTGGATCGATACAACAACAAAAGCGGCAGCTCCTCAGACGGGGGAGATTCTAATATTAGGTGTTTTAGCAATTGAAGAATACAGAAAGGGAAAGGGGGGGGGGGGGGAGCGGATTCACAGCATAAACCGAAAGAGAGATTAGCATGGTGAATTAATCAGATATTTCCAGACTTGCAAGAAGATCCTAGGAAAGCTTTTTCACGACATAACTGTTGTCATATTTGGCGTCTGCAGTATCATACAATTATATATAATTTTACACATTCTACAATAATAATTCACCATTCATTGTGGTGAATGGCTTCTGTTTATGTGCGTATGCGATAAGCAGGAGGTAGGGAGGCACATGCATACACAATCTAACGAGCGTTTACGAAGGCAAGGTGTCGACTAGCGGAAATTTCCGGGAGAGCCGTGTGGCAGGCATCCTTCTCGGAAGGAGCTAATACACAAATCCTTCGGAATGGGCCAGTGTGCGTTTGACCATTAAGTAACACGAGAGTCGACTGAGGGTCTGTGGTTCGATTCCCTGTTCTGGGGTGACGATTTTAATTCGGCCCTGTCCAAGCTTTCACCTCAGACTAGCCCATGTGAAGTATTCCCAAAGGCCCAACCTGGTTCGGAGTCAATAGTAAAAGGTGTATGTTCTCTCATTCTACCACTATCCTCTACATCACCCTGCCATCGAAAGTAGCGGACTCCGTCCTCTGGGTGCATTCACCTCAGAAACGGATCCAGTCATCGCTTGGTGGAATGAGGTGACCCCGAAGCTCATAGAGGGAACGTTAGACACAACGACGATACTATTGTGATGCCGGGCACGGCGCACAACAAAGAACAGTTGGAACAAAGCTACTTCACACCACATACCAGCCCCGGGAGCATACAAGCAAGGTCAAGCTTCCCCGCACCACTCACGAAAGCAAACACGTGACTAACAACAATTAAGTGGCAGCACAAAGGGTTACCAGAAACCTCAAGGGACATCCACCGGTTGGCGTGTTTGTGGAAGTCGAGAAAGATACATGTTACATCATCCTCGCTATATTAGGAGACAAAGAAATAGCAGAAGAGAGGGTTACAAGCATTCGTCAGTCAGGGTGTCAGAGAGAGAGAGAGAGAGAGAGAGAGAGAGAGAGAGAGAGTGTGTGTGTGTGTGGTACTGTAGTCGTGAAAGGTATGTCACATCGAAGTGAAG
>JAUKNM010000082.1:200000-391777 GCA_030765045.1 Tenodera sinensis
ATCCTTTACATTATTAGATTGTTTTGTGATAACAAAGGCGTTAACTAAGTGCTAGTAACAATTTGCGGATGACAGGCATTGCGCAACTGGAATCTTGTGCGTTGGGGAAAATATGACCTGTGTGTAATGAAATAATTACACATGTTAAATAGAACATGAAGCTGAAGGTAATCACATACACACTCTGAGGATCTATGGACGTGGGGGAATAATTTGAGGTGGCATACAATATCTTCTCTGCCTACTATATGCGTAATGGGGAAAGTAAAACAATTGAAGAGATACCAATTGCACATTTTTGTAAGTTGTCTCATTGAATGCTTTTTAAACACCGATATGTGCAAGAAATTAGAAATTGCTAGGAGCATATTCTAATTTTGTTCAGAATTCAGAACTCATACTTCATTTTTTGTTGTCAAACTTGGAAGTATGGAGGAGAAGGCTGCATCTCAGGCATTTTTATTATTTTCTCTACTACGTAGAGTAAGTAGAGGAAGTATTGTATTGGACCCACAAATTCGATGTCGAGATTTCATCGGAAATATATGTTTTGAGGCCCCATGAATAAAAAAAGCATTTTGAGAAAAAGGTCCTTCCTTCCGTCCGTCCGTCCGTCCGTGTGTGTGTGCGTGCGTGTGTGTGTGTGTGTGTGTGTGTGTGTGTGTGTGTGCGCGCGCGCACGCGTGTCTCTCTGAGCGGCATAACTAAAAATCTGATGTGCTGTACTCACCTGACTTTCTCTACTCTTGTACAAACTCTTTGTACAAACCCTTATCCCTGTATCTTCTTCGTCTTAGTTGAGGTAAACATTTGTACAAATTATCTTATGGCTTATTTCCTTGTAGGTGCAAGGGGGAAGTTAGAATACAGAAGGCTTTGAGCGGTAGTCACATCTTTTGAAGCTTTGAGATTCTCTTCTTTGCACACTTACCATATACAAATGAACAACGATGATCCATTTCACGAAAGTTTTAAGTTTTCCGAAACTCACACACATAACAAGGAATATCCCCGAAATGGTTCACCCTACAAGAAAATTTATGTGGACATAAATTGTGTATTTTAGCAATATCTACATTTTTTGTATAGTATAATTTAGCCTATCTCTAACGGTTTACCAGTTATGCAAAAGTCGTCCAGAGTAAATACGACTACAGGGGCTATAGCCAGAAAATTCAAGATATACATTTCATTTGCCATAAAAATATCTCAAACATATGACATTTTAATCAAAATCGTTGGAGCCATTTTCAGGAAAATCAAAAGTTTTGAAAAATGTTCCATTTACAGGGTAGTTTAGGGTGGGGCTATTTTCTTCAAAATCTTCGTGTCGCATCCTTGAAAGACATTAAACTTAAATACCAACTTTGGTTTCTAACCGACTTTTCGTTTTTGAATTATACTGTCCACAGACTGTCTGACACACAGACAGACCGAGACACAGACACACACACACGGACATTTTCCTAAAAATGTTTTTTTTTTTTTGGATTCAGGGGGTTTCAAAACATATATTTCCGATGAAATCTCGACATCGAATTTTTGGGTGGAATACAATACTTCTACTTAGTAGAGAAAGTAAAAAACGTAAAGTCGGTTAGAAACAAAGATGGTATTTAAGATTGATATGTTTCAAGGATGCCACACGAAGATTTTGAACATAATTACTCCACCCTAAACTACCCTGTACATGGAAAATATATTTTTCTGGCAAATGAAATGTATATTGTGAATTTTCTGTCTACTGCCCATGTAGTCCTGTTTGCTAATGATGACTTTTGCATGACTGGTAGACCCTAAGAGATACACCAAATCATACTATACAAAAATGTAGATCTCGTTAAAACGCACGGTTTATGTCAAACTATCCCTTTTGTGACATGAACCATTTCGGAGATATTCCTTGTTACTGGTCAGAGTTTTGCAATACTTATAGACCGTTCTCAAATGGGAGGTTGTTATTAATTTTTTATCTCTTGGTCATCCAAAGAGAACGGAATTTCAAATTCATATAGAGATCACTCTTAATATATTTGACTATCACATTAAGCCTGTTGTATTCCCCTTGTAGCTACAAGAAAATTGGCAATAAGATAATTTATACAAATATTTATTTCGATTAACATAAAGTAGATAGAGGAATGTGTTTGTAAGAAGTGAGTGAGTGAGTGGTTAGGGTTTAAGGGCCCGTCGACAGCTAGGTCATTAGAGCCCCGTGTTTGTAAGAATGATTTCTGCAGGAGAATAGGAAATGTGTTGAGTGGTGACAAACTTAATGGTATATTCGCAAGAGGTTATAAGACCAGGGTGAGGACATATTGAATATAATATTTACTAGAGATATGTTTCAGACCAAACTGAATAATTATGCACTTTCAGTAAATGTAAACGTAAACCCCGCGCGACAGCCCACGAAGGGCCAAGGCCTACCGCCCAGCCGCTGCGTCCCCCACCACTGCCCACTACAGGCGTCATTGGTGAGGTGCAGTACTGGAGGGTGGGACGTGGTCAGCGCCCCGAGCCCTCCCGGCCAGTTATGCGGTCTTCTCGACCTGGGGCCGCTACTTCTCCATCAAGTAGCTCCTCAATTGATCCCCCCGGGACCTAACGAGGCTGAGTGCACCCCGTGCCAGACCTCCCAGAGGGGATAAAATCCCCATGCTGGTACCGGGGATCGAACCCGGGTCCTCCGTGCCACAGGCAAGATGCATTTTCAGTACTAATTTTTAATACAAATAAATATTATGGGAAAAACAAATGGTGACATTTAGTGCTCCATCCAGTTTATTGAATTGGTCATCCATTTCATTTCAGTCTTAGTTTTCTCAGACATGTTTTCTCATGCATGCCAGACATGCATGCAACGAAACCGCCGCAAATATTGATCATTTTATAACAAACATTTTAGAAATTCAGGGATCCTCAAAAGAAATATGGGCAGACCAGAAATGCTTGTTTCATGTAACCCAATTGTGAAAACCTTGGGTACAGCGCATCACCGTAAATAAAGTGGCCAACCCTTATAATGTATGGATACTTATGTACCTTACAAATGGAGGCTACAATTCCGATTTCTATTGCAGTTCGGATAATATTTATTTTACTTACCCTTTTTTTTCTCTGATCGAAGTATCTATTGGAAAAAATATATATAAAGTTAAGACGGGAATAACAATATGCTACTCCGAAATAAAAACAGCAATTAAAGAAAACAAAAGTATATAAAACACACAGATATTAATGAAAAATAAACAACATTTGAAATATATAAAAAAAGGAAAGGTTCCAAATGTTAAACAGAAAGGACTATGAACAAGTAAACAAAACGGCCTTCAAAGATGAGAAGCCGAAATGGGCATGTTGCACAATTCGTGGACAGAAAGAAAAAGACGTTTGCTCTTTTTATGAGTATAAAGTATTTATTTGCAGTTAGTGAAGCAGATGGTTTGAAAATTTTAAATAATGCCAACTGCGTTTGAAAAGGAAATGTATAAAAGTTCTACATATTTCCTAAACTTGATTTATCTCCCCCCTATAATAGTACTTTTGTTGCACTAAGTAGTTAGACATCCCTCCCTCTACTAAAATGGCTCATTTTGACTTTTATTTCTTGGCTTGAAAGAAATATCCCATAATTTTCAGGCCTAGGAATCCCTGGACTCAGATGAGCATCTGTTCCACTCCTTTATTGACCGTTTCCCCAACATATATATTGCTCTAATGAACGCTAAACTCTAGGAAAACTTAAATGTGGATTAGAGAAAGCGAAAATGCAGCTGAGCATCTGTTGCATCTTTTTAAGAAAGAAAGGAAAAAATTGAAATTTATTAAAATAGTACTAAAAATTTTAAGAGAAATACTAAATTATTTAGGTAAGACAAACAATTGTTTGAACAGCACAAAGTTGTACCATCAACAAACAGGACACATTCAGTATTGACATTGCCTGGCAAATCTCTGATAGCTACAAGGAAAAGAAGAGGACTTACAGATGTTCGGATAGTCAACCCCAGCGAATGGAATTCAGTACTGCATTTTGGTCACCAAATAGACTCTTTGTGGCTTAAGTGACCTCTGGGAGGGTCACCAGACTCTGGCAAGATGCATAAGCAAGGAGGGGTCCCTAACGATTCAGAATAACATCAATCCTAACGCCAGCGTCAGCTTGCCTGAGCTAGCAAGCCGGGTGTTCTGGAAACGAGTGCCCCAGGAAGGGGAACCAGCCGGCCAGCCAAGGGCCAGGAAGAAATCTTTACACAGTGCGAATCCCACTGTCCTGCCGCGATGCGCTGACTGCCGTCGCCTGATCCTACAAACCTTTGACGTCCAAAGGGTGAAACACATAGAATGGAGACGGAAAATGATGAACAGGAAAGTTGTGTTAGAAGAAATATCACCCCAGCTTTCGTCTACACACCAAAAACCAGAAAAAAGAACAACTCAAGGGCAGAGTGGTTGACGCAACGGAAATCAACCCCGGAACCTACGAATGTGAATCTCACACGTTAAAGCTCCCATTAATCTTGCTGAACATAGAAGCAATATCGAATAAATAACAAACTCTGAAAACAGACGTAGAATTTGTCTCATTTACACAATCTTAGCAGACACACGGCAATAAACTGTTGGCATCTTAAGTTGGTTTGGCAATATCAATGTCAGGCATATGAGCAGAAGAATCCTAATACCCACTTTTGTGAGGAGGGTGTAACATATCTGCCTCACAGTCAAGAGATCCCGAGTTCGCATCTCCTTTCGACTATCTTGCTTCACCCGTTTCATTCATCATTCGATATGACATAACGGTCTTTTTTTTTTCGAAAATGCTTTCAACCCGTGTTTCGCCATAAGACAAATCCCTGGGAATTTATAATAATATGTATAGTAACAACAGTCTTTTGACAGAGTAAACAGAAATCTATTTTGGACAATTCTCAACAAAAAAGGATACCCCAAACGCCTAATAAAAGTATTGCAAAATATATATGAAGAAACAAAGGTAAAAATAAAATTAGGAAGTGGAAGATTTTCAAACGAAATGGTTATTAATAATGGTCTTAGACAAAGATGCAGTTTGTCCCCACTACTTCTTAATATTTATGCGGGCGATATCCTTATACAAGTAAAGGGAAAAATAACAAAATACATCAAACTAAAGAACAACCACAATATGAGTATACTGTCTACGTAGATGGTGTAGTAATTACACAAAAAATGAAGATGATTTATAAAATGTGTGTATGAACTAGGAGAAACGCTAAAAATATGGACTTAGGATCTCAGTAAATAAAACCAAAGATGATAGCATTCCGTAGTAAAATTTCAGTCCGATCAAAAATAGTCTTAAACAATAATATATTAGAACAAACAAATACATTTAATTATTTCGGATGTAACAAAACTTATTATAATAATGAAGATATAAGCAATAAAGTAAATAAATTTCAGCATTTTTGTGGGATATTAGCAAGCACACTAAAAAGAAGGATAAGGAAAGAAACACATTTAAAACTTTACAAAGTAATGGCCGTGCCAGCAATAATGTACGGATGTGAAGCATGGGTGACAAAAAAGAAGCATTGGAATAGAATTAACGCACGTGAAATTAAATACATAAGAGCAATTAAGAGATGCACAATTATGTACAAAATAAAAAATCAAGAAACAAGACACGAATTGAATATTCTTCCTAGAAATGAAAAAGTAGAGGCATAAAGACGCCGATGGAAACAACATGTACAAAGAATGGATGAAAAGCGCTTCCCTAAACTGTGTTATGAGTACCAGTCGATTGGAAGAAGAAGGAGCGGAAGACCCATGAGGAGATGTAGAGAAATGTGAGCAATTCCTAATCCGTGCTGAGATGATGATTGATGATGATAATGATGATTAATGATGGTGGTGGTGATGATTGATGATGTAATGATGATTGATGGTGGTGGTGATAATGATGATTGATGATGATAATGATGATGGTGATGATGGTGCTGGTGGTGATGATGATTGATGATAATGATGATGGTGGTGATGATAGTGATGGTGGTGGTGATGATAATAATGGTGGTGGTGGTGATTGATGATAATGATGATTGATGATAATGCTGATGGTGCTGGTGATGATGATTGATGATAATGATGATGATTGATGATAATGATAATGATGGTGGTGATGATGATTGATGATAATGATGATGGTGCTGGTGGTGATGATGATTGATGATAATGATGATGATTGATGATAATGATAATGATGGTGGTGGTGATGATTGATGATAATGATTATGGTGCTGGTGGTGATGATGATTGAAGATGACGATGATGATGATGATGAAAATTGTAATTAATGTTGCATTGTGCAGAAGGTGTGTCTGAGGAGGGCAGCGATCTCCACTGTGTTGAAGTGCTGTTTGGGAACTAGAAGCAGAGGGGTTGTCCGTAATACTCTTGGTGGACATTTTGGGAATTGTGTGTTTTCTGTTACTCAGTTTCCGTACCTAACGGGTTAAAGGATGTTGAAAGTTAAATGAAAACATACCAAACTAAAGGAGAATATTACTATACTGACGTAACAATATTTTAAATTACTGGGATATCAAACAAGTTACCGGTAAAAAAGGAAAGTGAAGGTTCCAGTAGCGGTTACTATATTTTACATGTAACCAGCCAACGCAACAAGAATGAAAAATGAAGGCACTCAGTTAAAGGAATTTCTTTTCTCCTGGTGCCTAATTCTTGTGAAGAACCTGTATTACACGGCTCCTAGCTACACATCGTTGTTCTGAAAACATTCCTTGAACCCAAACACGCTCACTTTTTATAAGTTGGTCTAAGTTGAAGACAATAGTTTAATTATTTTAACTTCATTAACAATTACGCTTTGTTTCCTTTTACTTTCTTTTTTGTTTTCGAGCTTGCGCTTTACAACGGATATCTTATTGACAACTTATAACAAGCAGAGGCAAAGTGTTTAGTCAGAGTAGACACTTAGCTTTGTATACAGCAAGGTATCGTACATTTACTTTTGGGCATAGGTCACACAACGAACTGAGACACCTCCCGCATGGCAATCCAGGAAGGAATGCCTGACATGAAGGACCAATACGAAGCTACAGGCCGCAGGTGAACAAGACACATAGACGGTCCACGTAGGAGCCCCTCTGATGTCCGCGGAGAGTACTCTTTCCTTTGAACAACCGTCCGCACCATCTGTCCGGCACCACCATACATCATGAAACCTTCAAGCATATCTGAAAACGGAAAGAAAGCCAAACGATGGAAAGAAAATCGTGGTAGAGGAGAAACCGCTCCATTATCCGCCTGCCTACCAGAGAAAACCACCAAAAACCCAAGATCAGAGTGGGCGGTTGACAGAAATCCAACCTAAAACCTCCCGAATGTGAGACGCACACGTTACTGCGGAGCCATCACACTCGGTTTTGCTTTTGCGATATCATAAACAATCAGGTCATGAAAACACATATCTCAAAATGCCCCGGTTGTCCACAAGAGAAACTCATCTGGTTCATGCATTCAAGGCAATCCCAAATGATTACTTATTCGAAATGCTCCTTAAAGACAACTTAGAATTTTGCATGTAACTTTAATTTGCGTACGGATGATTGACGATGGTATTTCACGGCTAGGGTATCTACATGGAAAGTTGAGGGTGCCCTGGTTAAAAATCTGGCCATACTACTAAATTTTCAAGCCTGATTGAGGCTTCAGCTATCCAACTTTATCTACATTCAGCTAATATGAGAGAATGATTACAAAATGAGGAACATTTACAATACACAGAGTCAAAATTTTGCTGGCTGGCATTTGAAAAGAGTGCTTTAAAGCATTTAGAACTGTATTTAATTCTATATGAAGTTTGAAATGGTTTTTGCGATGAACCTCCAAAAGTTTAACTAGGAGTACTTCAGAATAAATAAGAAGTAGCCCCTTTTTTAGATGTTGTACATTTTATTTTTGCTTACTCTAAGTTTATGAGATATACAATAAAAGTATTCTCTACTTACATTCCCCTTTAAAGCTAATCATAACTATTGCCGTGCATTATATATTTTATTTTCTCAAAAATGTCTCTAAAATGTTGGTATTTTTATGAAAATGAAATATATATTTTGAAATTTCTGGCTGCTATAGCCATATAACCATATAACCATATAACCATGCAGTCCTGATTACTCTTGGTGACTTTTTCATAACTAGTAAACCGTCAGAGATCAACAAAATCTTACCATACAAAAGGTATCTTGTTAGAACACAATTTATGTTGAAATCCATATTTTTGATTTCGGAGATATTTCTTGTTATTTGTGCGAATTCTGCAATACTTATGCTTTTCTCAAGAGGAAGGTCGTTATTCACTTTTTTACTTTCTCTACTACGATTAGTAAGTAGAGGAAGTATTGTATTCCACCCAAAAATTTGATGCTGAGATTTCACAGAAAATACGTGTTCTGAGACCCTGAATCCAAAAAAAGCATTTTTAGAAAAAAGTCTGTGCATGTGTTTGTGTCTGTCAGTCTGTGGACAGCATAACTTAAAAACCAAAAGTCGGTTATAAACCAAAGTTGGTATCTAAGTTTGATGTGTTTCAAGGATGCGACACGAAGATTTTGAAGAAAACTGCTCCACCCTAAACCACCCTACACATGCAAAATTTTTGGAAAATTTTGATTTTCTCGAAAATGGCTCTAACGACTTTGATTAAAATGCCGTAGTTTGTGAAATATACAATAAAAGTACGTTCTATTGCTGTGCATTATATTTATTTTTTCAAAAAAATTCTCTAACGATGTTGGTATTTTTATGGCAAACGAAACGTATATTTCAAATTCTCTGTTTACTCTAGATAACCTTTGCATAACTGCTAGATAGACCGGATCTTACTCTATCAAAAATGTAGATCTTGCTAAAACACAATTTATGTCGAAATAATTTTGTAGAGTGAACCATTTCAGATTATTATTTATGTGAGTTTTGGAAAACAGACTTTCATCTATCGGTCTGGGTGGCTCAGTTAATTAGACCCTGGCCTACTGATCCCAAGATCATGGATTCAAATCCGGCCTAGGCCAATAGTTTTTAAGTGTGCTTAAAAATGGCAGCTTCATGTCAGTAGATTTACTGGCATGTAAAAGAACTCCTGCAGGACAAAACTGTGGCACACCGGTGACGCTGATGAGCTCCTGGAAATTGATAGCGTCGTTAAGCAACAAAATAATTAATAATTAAACTTTCATCAAACGTAAGATCCTGATTAACTTTTTTATATTTTAGCCGCGCAAAGACAACGAAATCTCAAGGCGTTAAAAGATAACTATCTCTCAAACCTTACTGTATTCCCATATTCCCCTTGCACCTACAAGGAAATAAGCAATAAGATAATTTCTGCAACTCTCAACTAACACGAAGAAGATAAAGGAATAATAGTTTGTAAGAATGGTTAGTACAAGAGTAGAGAATGTCATGTGAGTGCAATACATCAGACTTTTTTCTCTTGGTCGTGCAAAGAGAACGGAATTTCAAAGCCTTTATTTAGCGACCAACTTTGACTATCGCTCAGGGCCTACGCCATTCCCATATTCCCCTTGTACCTACAAGAAAGTTAGCTGCAAGATAATTTCTGCAAATGTTTATCTCAATTAATATGAAGGAGATAAAGGAATAAGGGTTTGTAGAAATAGTTAGTACAATAGTAGAGAAAGTTACGTGAGTGCAACACATTAGATCTTTTTATTGTTTGGTTCGTATAGTGACGTTTAACTTCTATGTTTTTATAAAGGGCTTTGACTACCAATGGTGTTTTTACTCCAAATTGTATTTTTTTTTTAACATTGTTTAATTTATGATACAATAGCTTAGATATAGATTCACATTTGTTTAAAATTAGTTGAAACATGGACGTATGGCTTTTTAAATTTTGCAGGTTTTTCGCAAGCTCTGGAATCACCTTTGGTTTTTTGCGGTTTCTGTGGATTCTAGGGCATATTTCTGTAACACGAAGAACTGCGTATTGTAACTGGGTCTCTGTAATTGAAAGCCATCATGTTGAACACAAGACCACATACTCTAATTTGCCATCTCGTTGTCTTATGTAATGATATATATTGCGAGTACTTACATCACTTGTCTCTAAATAAATATGCAACAACCAGCACTACTGTTAGAACCAATTCATAAAGTGCACCGCAAAAGTACAGAGACAAACTCTCTCTTGAGATTGTGTAATTCAAATCGCTTCTCCGTTTTGCAACAGGAAGTTCAACTGACAGCGATGTGAGAGTAAGCTTGCAGATGCCAGAAAATACTCCGCTTCTAAAAACCTCATGTCTTCCCAGAAACCGTTCACCATCTGCAGGAATTTGCTCAACAAATGGAGAGTCATTATACATGCTGCAATTCAAACAACATAGGAAACTGCAGTTTCTTAAGAAGGACTTGCCTAATCATTTCTGTTACCTTATTTGTGGAAGAAAGCGTACAATTAAACCACGGTTCTTCATGGCTTAAAATTAAAAATAAATAAGGAAATCTTTTTTCAATGTTGTGCAATGGTATGAGTTAATGACATTTTCAACTGAACAAATCATGGAGATTATGACGGAAAGAAAGAAAAGACTGAAAATGGACGATTAGAAACGGTTACAACTTCCGTTATTTTCTTCCTGTCGAGTTCACTCATTATATACTTTAAAATCGTCATTAATCGTTTAAACAAGTATATTCAAAGAGTTTATGTACACGCTAAAGAATATCTCCAAAGGAATAAACTCGCTTTTTCTTGTACTTATTACTACATTATACTAATTAAACGTCTTTCAAATCCACTGATTTGATTAAAGTGCACGTTTTCACTGACTAGGGTATATCGAGCTTTAGCGTTCAGAAGTTCCGATTCAAAGCGTGCGAGATAGCTCCGCAGTAACGTGTGAAGCTCGCATTCGGGAAGTCCTGGGTTCGATTCCCCTGGCCGAGCCTGGATTTTTCGATGGTTTCCCCGGGTCACTAGGCGAATACTGCGAAGGATAGTTATATTCCCCGAATTTCCTGTCCTTCCATTCCGTTTCATTAGTCAATTTATTGATTGTTCATCCCATTGGTTCTTTCAGGGTCGTGTCAGCGAAGGCGTTAAGTGCAGCTTGGCAGGGATGATATACGCAAAGGAACTATTCCGGTCCCTCATTGTTCATGGAATCCGGGAGGAAAACGGGCCGGTGTCTGGGGCGTTGCGCCCCTTGCCGGGGTTCCCCTGAGTTGGCCCCGGAGGACCTAAAGTCTTCGAGCTGTCGCCAAACTTGGAAAAACTTAGGGACCTCTGTCAATGTCTGTGTTGTTAGTCTGGATATGGCCGTCCGGTGTCTCCTCTCACCTCATCCTTCCTCCAGGGGGTATCCCCTTGGGGAATGCTTTGATTTCATCTCTTTCATTTGTTACAGCCGCTGAGTGGTTTGGCAGTGGACATGCTCTGAAGAAAAGTTACCCCGTGAGAAAAGGACAGAATAAGGAGGAGGCCCGGCATATGGATGCTACATTCTTAGGCCTATTTTCCTATTTTGAGTCTATCCCTATATTATTATTTATTTATGCCAACAAGCTTACTGCTGGTATTTTTAAACACACAAGCCGTGTGTGGGCAATGTTTAAGAGGTGCAATAAGGACTGAAAAATTCAATGCCACGGTTCAACTCCCGGCTGTGGCATTGAATTTTTCGGTCCTGATTCCACCTCTTAAACTATCCCTATAGTATATTATATATAGTATATATATATATATAGTATATATAGTATATATATTTGACTGCCCTCTGCACTACATCACTTAAATCCTGCTTCAGGATTTGGGCAAATTGGGCAACTCCTGGGCTACTCTTTTCCTAACCATACCCTAAGTAAATTTTCAGAAAACAGCATCTTGTATCTAAATAGCCTAACACCTCTCCTACATTTTGGAAATCATATAAAACAATTTTTATATGTATGTCTCGATTCTTACTAGGTTATTATTGCCTTATATCATTAGATTCATATACCATTGAAATACTTCCAGCAGTTATTATTTTAAAATGGTGGTAGAGTAGAATCCCGATAACTCGACATACCGTATAATTTGACGACCTTTTTATTTTTCAACATTAATCTGGACTGTAATAAGTTCTATGATATACTAGGCGGTATAAACAGTATAAATAAATTTTAATCAGTATATGTATACAAGCTACGGATTTCTCCCTCACAGTGATAAAAGGGTTGATCTTCAGTATCTACTCAGAACATATGCAACCGGCAGAACATTGTCACGAAATGAAAAACTTGCGGCTAATAATGTGGATATATAGCACACACTTGTTAGGAAGGTTTGAAGGTTTATTGCTTTACCCAGTAGAAAGCTACTTTTCAGACGTGACGAATTGTGCAGTGGTTTATAATTGAGTTCACTTTTGTATTTATAAGATCATAGGAGTGTCGGGATATCTTTCCAACTTCCTTGTAGTGTAGTACCTACCTACAAATCGCGGACAGTGCTTGATCGAGCACAGTGCCCGCTCGCATTATCAGCAGTGTCTTGTTTATTTCAAGGAAGGAACAAACAGAGACGTTACCCTCATCAATTTGCATGTTACTCTCGCAGATCCTAGCAAGATCATTTGCCACGTCTGTACGTGGTAAGGCAAACCTTCAGTTGCATATTTCTGGTTAGAGTGCGGTTTCTCAGATTTCAGGCTTACTGTTAATGTTGTGTTTGTACCAGTGAAAACGTAGAATAAGGAGGGAACACACATTTACACGACAGTGGAAATTCAGTTGAATGTGTTAAAGAGGCCGGACAAAGAGGAACATATTAATAACTTTTAGAATTTGTTATACTTTTGTTTTCTATATTAGGCTAGAATATGCATTTATGTGATTTGCAGCATCATGTTATGAGTTGTGAATGACAGACCATATTTCGTAATACTGGACATTTCGATAACTGCACATTAGGTCGAGTTATCGGGATTCTACTGTAATATCAATTAATGGTTTAGCACAAAACCATACTTAGTTTTGAACCATAATACCCACAACGAAGTGTATAATGAAACTCTTAAACAAACGTTTATCATGATTAACGTGAAGTAGATAAAGAAATAACATTTTGTAAGAATAGTTTATATATAGAAAAGAGGCAGGGATAGTCATTTGAAGATGACACACCATATAGTGTGTATGCCTTTAGTTAAGTTTTCATACACCATAGCGTTGTAGAGGCAGCACATTTCGCTCATATGTTCTGACTGAAAGAATGCATAGAAAACATAATAAGTTTTTCGGAATCCAAGAAATTAGGCACCCATTTTATATGTGAACATTTTTTACTTTTGTTGTTTGTTTCACCTTCTATACCATGGATAGGGAGAACAGCCTCAATGTGTCACTTCCTCTACATCGTAGCTTTAACCCCTTCCACTGCCTCACAGCGATTAGCTACCAGGTTACGCCTCCAGCTATTGGCTGTCTATCTCAGGGAACCAGTCAGTCCTTCAAATTGTGTCAGTAAATGGAGGGGGAAAATACTCGATTGCATTACTGTCACCCCTCTTCCCCATGCCTTTTCTATACCATTTACGAACGACAAAGTAGGCCTCAAATATCATTTTGGAAATATCATTTTGAATGTTCCTCATTCCGGAAAAGCATTTTTGACAAATTCCGTATTTAGTCAGGCGGGCAGGCAGATGGACGGGCAAGTCAGCAGAGAGGCGGACGGGAAGGCAGGCAGGTGGGCGGGCGGGCTGGTGGACAGACAGATAGGGAGGCAAGCAGCCAGGCGGGCGGGCGGGCTGGTGGACAGACAGATAGGCAGGCCAGCAGGCAGGCAGGTGGACGGGCGGGCGGGCTGGTGGACAGACAGATAGGCAGGAGGCAGGCAGGCAGTCAGGCAGGTGGGCAGGCGGGCTGGTGGACAGACAGATAGGCAGGAGGCAGGCAGGCAGTCAGGCAGGTGGGCAGGCGGGCTGGTGGACAGACAGATAGGCAGGCAAGCAGGCAGGCAAGCAGGCAGGCAGGTGGGCGGGCTGTTGGACAGACAGATAGGCAGGCAAGCAGGCAGACAGGTGGGCGGGCGGGCGGGCGGGCTGGTGGACAGACAGATAGGCAGGCAACCAGGCAGGCAGGCAGAGGCATGCATACTAGTAGCCATGTGTGCACATATGTGAATATATGTACACCATAACTCAAGAATGAGAACTACAAACTTCGGGCTTAAAGTTTGGCAAGTTAAAACATACTTGCAAACTGCAATGTTACGGTGGGAGTAGAACCTGCATTTTAGGTTTTGATTGCCGGTGCTCTACCGCTGAGCTATCATCTGAATTACACATTGGCACATAACCTTCAAATGCGATATGCTTAATCACAGATTTCTGAGGTACCATACCTTATAAATGAATGCAACTTTGCAATACATTCAATTTTCAGGGTATATAATTAACCATTATTAAAGTGTTTAATTTAATTCCAGCATCTTACAAGAATAAAACAAGAAAATGTTCATATTTCACCTCAATCTAAACAAAACTTAACACGTAAAATGTTCCTTGGTTTTCTTATTTTCTCAAAAACGTCTCAAAATGATTTGCTTAAAATACCAAAACACCTTTGAAGTTTGAATATTAAGAATAAAATGTAAATGTCGCTTCTTTATTTTATATACCAGAAATATTTAAAGATTAAGTATAATTAGTGTAACTAGTTAAAATACGTAACTTGTGCTAATTAAAGTGTTGAACTGCTTTGGCGATTTAGTGGTTTAAACTTTCTAGTATTTCAAAGAGCTGTTGACCCCAAAATCTAATAAAGCGCCCTAAATTATCATGCATCAGGGTTTCAATGCATGCTGAAAGGTATCTTCAAATGCACTAGAGGCCTGCACGAGCCGACTTTCTTAGACCTGGCCCGGCCCGGCCCGATATCAACCAAGCCCGGGCCCGGCCCGAGCCCGAGAATAGTCTAAAGGCCATGGCCCGGGCCCAGCCCGAGCCCGATTATGCAATGTTCTTTCAAACAAAATTATCCTGCAGTTATTGACAATATTATTATTATTATTATTATTATTATTATTATTATTATTATTATTATTATTATTATTATTATTATTATTATTATTATTATTATTATTATTATTATTATTATTATTATTATTATTATTATTATTATTATTATTATTATTATTACTATTACTATTATTACTACTATTACTACTATTATTACTATTATTATTATTATTATTATTATTATTATTATTATTATTATTATTATTATTATTATTATTATTATTATTATTATTATTATTATTATTATTATTATTATTATTATTATTATTATTATTATTATTATTATTATTATTATTATTATTATTATTATTATTATTATTATTATTATTATTATTATTATTATTATTATTATTATTATGCTTAAGATTTCGACATCTAGATCATTAAAAGAAAACTCCATATTGACGCGATTTCACTTTCAACTTCTGGCTGAACTATTCGTCCACGTTTATGATTTCATATTATATTGTTAGCTCGTGGCGCCGTTGTGGGCAGAGGGGGGGGGGGGGGTACACACGGATTGTACGCCTTGGCACCGGAAGGGCGGGTTAGTTAGTTATATTGTTATAGTATGCTTTTTTTGAAATCATAAGTGTTTGAATAACCAAGGTTTACAACAGGGGTCGGCAAATCTGTGTCGGCTGATGACGTGATCTAGTACCACCGTCAGGGGCAAAGAGATATTAGCCGTCCTTAAACCCTCTCCTTCTCAGTCAACGCGTGTTCAAACGTAAAGAACCAGTGGTGCACCTCTGAACGATACGACACGGCTGTTTCGAAACATCGAAAACGCAAAGCAACCTTTCCATTCCAAGAGGACTGGAAAGAACAGTATGGCTGGCATAATAGCTCAGTCGGTAGAGCATCATCCTACTTTGCGAGGGTTTGTGTGTTTCAGTGTCTTTGGAATTCTTCTCTCTATCGAGAATTGAGGAGCGTTTTTTCTTAACTCGATAGATGCAAAACTTTACGAAATTGAGTTATATATATAGAATCCGCATAATTTTCACCTTCTGCATCGTTCTGTGAAATCAGATTTTGCAAAATTCGATTCTTGTCGTGTGTAGAAGCTAACAGTGGATTTTTCGGTCTTTGGGGTTTTTATACGTTGAATTCACACACACATTCACACTTTCATTCATACTTCCAGACTCAGGAAAGGATGAAGAATAATCTTGGGTGGTGTGCTGATCGCACTTATTTTGTTTTATTATGGCACCTCCTTTTGTTTCGCGACTCTTGTTTTCCCCGCTGGGATGCGCTAGTGTTTTTTCTTTTGGGTTTCCTCTCGGTCTCACGGTTGTAGGGACAGTCAGTCGGAGTGCTCCTTTCTCGTCGTGCAGGGTAAGTGTTCCCGTTGTTTGGTTTTAACAGATTGGTTTTCAGACCGTTACTTGCCTGGGAGGTGCTTCTAATGCGGACGAATTAAATGTAATCTTGTAACAAGTAATTCTTGTAACCCGTAGGATATCCACGCGAATCATTTAGGCATTTTCAGATAGGCTTGAAGACTGCCCAACTCCTCGCTTTGAGGGGGAGTTGAATGGGGTTAGGTAAATTGGTTTTGTTTTCACCTGTATTTCTATTGTGTGTTTCGGCTTCTATTTCTGTTTAAAGGTTTGCTATACCGATTAATCATTCCTGTTAACAAATGTATAATTTATTGGTCAATAAATGTTATAGTTCTTGAAACTTTTAGTGGTCTGTTCTCTTCAATTCCTCCCCCCCCCCTTTCACGATTGTACCTACGCCCCTATGGTGCAATAAATGGTAGCAGAGCGTGGTTGTCTTATGGTCGAGTGGGGCAGTTAAATTGAGCATTGGGTTATTGTTTTGATTAACCATGTCGAGTGACTTTCAGCTGTTGCGTAAGAACGAAATACTATTTGAGTTGGGGATTCGTGGACGTGATGATTTGTCGTCGGCAGACGTTCCGGCCCTATTAGATGCACTTCGTAGCGTGAAGGATAACGATTATGTCGTGGTGCCGAACAAACATTTATTGGTAACTGAATCACCGTCATTATGTGAGGCCGCACGGCTGGAATTTGAAGAGTTGTTCTCCGAGTCGAGTATTAGCTCGGGGTTTTCGAAAGCGCAGGTGAGGCGTTTGACAGCCAGGATCTTGCATTATGTGCAGCGGATTGAATATTTCCAAAGATATTGTCCTAAGATTAAGTTCGGGGTTGACTTGCCCGAGCTGAAGGGGCAGTTTAGGAGTTATTTAGAAGTGCTTGCTCAGAAAGGGGATCGGGCCGAGTCGGCTACTGTCACACCAACTTTGACGTCTCAAATGACGGCCTTTAAACCGCTAAAGTTACTTCATCCCTTACAACAGTTGGTTGAACCTTATCAAGTCTTTAAGGTTGTTGATGTTCTTACAGCTCTTGAATTTCTGAAGTTCCTGGTAAGAGCTAAGGATTGCGCTGAGTTATGCGAAGTTCCCGGTTTGCAGCTGCTTGAAGTAGTGATGTCAAAAGGGGGTGACGCGGTGCGCAGTATAATTGGGCGTATTAAGGGATGTGTTGATCCAGTCTCTGAATTGCATGACTGTGTATTGAAATGTTTCATTCCTCGTCGGGAGCCACATACATTAATTCAAGATCATTATTTGAAACCCCAGGGGTTAGGAGAGTCTTTCTTCGAGTACATTAGCAGGGTTAAGTTGTTTGCGCGTATACTACCGTTGCCGGATAGCGAACGGCAGATCAATGACATCATTATTACGGGGTTGACCCCGGAGGTACGTTCTGTTTTGGTATTTCGCTCTTGTCCTGCTACGTTTAAAGATTTAGAGGGGCTATTGCCGATCTGGGCAGAGTATGAGGCGTCAAATGCGGCACGAAACCACGAATCATTGCAAGTGCCTGTGCCTGGTGTTCAATTTGAGCCGCGGCAGACTAACCGAGGAAATTTAGCTCGAGATAGTTTTCGCTCGCCAGGATCATGCTTTAGATGTGGCTCTTCTGAGCATTTGGTTAGACAATGCACGGTAGCCAGGAAGAGTGGTGGCGTTTTACTACCCGTGGGTGTAGACGGTCAAAGGCGCCAAGATTGACAACGAGCCCCTTGCGGAATTTCTGCCTGTTGTCGGATATTCCGTGGGATAATAGCCAAGCCCTTTAATTTGAAGCCGAAGGTACAGGTGACTGTTGGGAAACGACGCTCTCTTGAACTCGGGAAGTTCCTGCTCTTTGGTACACGAGGAGTTTTATTATAGCTATCTTACTAAATTCTCGGGCAAACCGCGGCAGTGTAGCGTTGGGTGCGTGTCCGTAAATGGTCATAAATTTCAGGTGAATGCCAAGGTTCTGTTGACCATGCGTATTTCGCGTTTTACGTGGAAACACTATTTCTATCTTCTGCCGGACCTGCCATTTCGACTGATTTTAGGCTCGGACTAGAGTCGGCCTAAGGCTTGATTTTCGGGATGGGGAAATCACCTTTGCATTTGCCCCTTCCGAACGAGTTGCATTTCAGTGCGGTCAAATCATCAACAAAGTACCTTTGGAGGAGAGTGGCGGGCTACGTCACCATATATGCGACGTCAGCAATGCTTTCCCCCATTTGACAGAAGAGCAGGGCCGTTCGCTGGAACAACTCTGTGCGAACCATGGGTCCTTGTTTGCTGACCGTTTAGGAGTAACAAATTTGGTGGAGTATGACATCCTACTAACAGACGACACCCCTGTGAAGTTACCACCCTATCGTGCCACCCCACCTAAAATGGCTATTCTTCGTAAAAAGATCGACGAAATGTTACGAAAGGGAGTGATCAGGCCGTCCAAGTCTACTTATAGTAGTCCAGTATTTCTGGTCCCTAAGGGCAAGGACGATTTCAGGGTAGTGGTGGACTACCGGCACTTGAACAAAAAGATAAAGATCGAGGCCCAACCAATGCCACATTTAAATTCGGCGGCGCATTATTTTGCGGGTGCCAAAGTATTTACTAGTTTGGATTTGAATAGCGCCTACTACCAGGTACCCTTATCGGAGTCGTCTAAGTCACTAACGGCCTTTGCTGTCCCATGGAGGCTTTATGAATTCCAACGAGTACCCTTCGGAATTGCTACTGGAGCTCAGGTGTTGTCGCGGTTATTAGACCAAATATTTTCGGACATCAAGTTTAAATATGTGTATCACTATCTAGATGACGTGGTTGTCTACTCGCCCGACTTTGAAACCCATTGCCAACATTTAGCGGAGGTCTTTGACCGGCTCGAGCGCGCAGGCCTTACCTTGCGCAAAGAGAAGTGTAACTTTGCTGCGGGACAGATTTCTTTCTTAGGTCATATTGTATCTCCGGCTGGGGTAACGATTGATCCGGAGCGGACCAAAGTGCTACGTAACTTTCCTCCCCCTAAAACCGTAAAGGCATTGGCCAGGTGCGTGGTCATGGTGAACTTTTTCAGCAAGTTTATTCCGCATTTAGCAGCGCGGGTGGAACCATTGAACCGTCTTCGGCGGAAGGGAACTCCGTTTAAGTGGGGTGAGGAACAGCAGCATGCCTTTGAAGACCTTAAACAGGCCATAATGAATCCCCCGGTGTTGGCTTTCCCTGATTTTTCACGTAGATTTATCCTTCAGACCGATGCAAGCAGGGGATCGGTGGCTGCTGTTTTACTATAGGATTTTCCTATGGGGCGTAGGGTTATTGGGTATAGTTCACGTACCCTTACTCCAGCCGAGCAGAAGTATTCAGTTTACGAACTTGAAACTTTGGCTGTGGTATTTGGTTTAGAAAAATATCGCGAATATCTGGAGCATGTTGAGTTTACTCTTGAGTGCGATAACCAGGCGCTAACGTGGTCCTTGGCCTCACCGCGATCTACAGGCAGGTTAGCGCGTTGGGGGGTACGCATTTCAGCTTTTAAGTTTGTCCCGATACATATACGTAGTTCAGAAAATTGTGTGGCTGATGCCTTAACAAGAGTATTCGAAGAACCGAGGGAATGTAAATGCGGAAAGGAAAATGTTTTAGCCGTCTGTGAATTTCCGGAGTTGTTCGAGGCTTTGCACACACATCAGAGGAAAGATCCGGATCTGCAGGCCCTTATTGGTCGGCTTGAGGCGGGTGAGGTTGTTACCCCTTATTGTTTGAAGGAGGGTGTTTTGATGACCCAGGCTACCTTCGACGGCAAGAACAAGGTTGTTTTGCCACGGGCCTTAATTTCCATGGTGTTTGAATATTTCCATTCATCTCCTGTAGGCGGGCATTTGGGAATAGCCAAGACCAAAGACAAGATTCGGGAATATTTTGTGTGGCCGGGCATGAATAAAGAAATTGCTTCCCGAGTTAGACAGTGTCAACTTTGTGCAACGGCGAAACCGGCGCAATGTACAGTATGGAAGGGTTTAGCATCGGAGGTGGCAAGTAGACCCCTGGAGAAATTATTTGTGGATTTTATCGGCCCTTTTCCTCGTTCGGCCCAGGGGAATACGTATGCGTTAGTCGTAGTAGATTCGTTTAGTAAGTTTGTATGGATGTCGGCCTTACCGAAAGCGAATACACGAGGGTTAGTCAAGGTTCTCTCTTCAGTATTTGCGGCCTTTGGAGCCCCTCGTTATCTGGTGACAGACAACGACACTCAATTTACTTCTTTCGCCTTTAGAAATTTCTGTTTTAGTTGGGGCATTAAAACCATAACTACCACCCCTTATTACCCCCGTCCTTCCCATGCCGAAAGATTTAACAGGAACCTCAAATCAGCATTAATAGCCTTTCATCATGATAATCATACTAAGTGGGACACTTATTTATCTCGTTTGCAGTTGGCGTTCAATTCGGCTCGACACGAATCACATGGCGTTACCCCTCGTCAGCTTATGTTAGCCTATATACCTAACTCTCCGCTGTCTAACCTTTGGCGTTTGGACGATTTGCTTCCCCAGAATATTACTCGCGAGGAAATATGTAGAGTATGGAAGGCCGCTTTTCGGAATTTGAAGAAGTCTCTTGCCGAGGTAAAGAAGCGGTATGATGAAAATAAACGGCCTTCACCTTATGCCGTTGGCCAGAAAGTACTGTGTAAGCTGTACACTCAATCTTCTAAGCAAAATGCTTATGCAGCGAAGTTGGCTCCTAGATACGTAGGGCCGTACGAGATTATAAGTATCTTCAAAAATGTTTCTGTGCGCTTAAGGGACCTCCGCACGGGCCAAGAAAGGAGAGCTCACGTCTCACAATTGAAACCCTTCCAGTAGTTTGGTATCTGTTTTCCGTATGTGTATGGGTTTCCTTTGTTTACTCCTGTATGCTTATGTTGTGAATGAAGTGTTTTGTTTTGAATGTGGGTGTTTGTTTATGTTGGAGCGTGCCATGTGTGCGCCGGGCTGTATACCTCTACGGCGCTCCTGTAGTTATTTTCTGTCGGGCGTGTGGAGTCGGCATTGTGCGCGAAAGTGTAGATTTGTTTTCGTGTGTCTGTATGGAAGCGGTGTGAGGTGTTCGGTGTGGTATGTTTTGGGAGTATTTGTGGGATGTTTGCTGCGTGCTTGCGGTGTGTGTCTTGTGTAGTAATTATATGTATTTCGTGTTTGTACTCTTGTGTTGTCTGGCCAGTAGGGATTTTGTTTTATGCGCATTTATTTATACAAGGCCTTGTTTATTTTGTATATATATTGTTTAGCCTCTTTTAAATTGTCATTTGGAAGAAATTATATTTAATGTTATTCAAGTTCGTTTAAATTGTTCTTATATTGTTATGTTCATTAAACAGTTTATGGTAAGTTATCACGCTTGTTGATTATAAGTTGAATCAAATTTTTTAATTTACTGCTATTTATGCATTTGATGTCATCCACAGTTCTGTAAAAAACCTTCATTCGTTCAGTTTAATTTACCCCGAGATGTTATTTTGGGGCAGCAGCCTATTTGAAGCCTGCGTTTTGTTCCCTTTCTGTTGGGTTTGATCCGTGTTACAGCCTCGCCAGCTCCTGTTCATAACCTGTCCGGAAAGCACCTAACCACCGCAGTTTGGCATTGTGTAATGTTAAGCCTGCCTGTTACCATCTATATGGAGTGTTACTGCAGCGGTAAGGTCCGCAATGGAGATTTCTGGAGGCCAGGGAGGTGACGATGGAATATGAAGGGGCTTGTGTGTGGCCCACGTTTTGGGTTTTGGACTTTCTCAACGCCTGATTGCAACGAGAGGGCATCCACATGCTCAAACCCAGAATTGGTTAATTTCTCTGGAACAACGAGGGATCAGTACGCCCAAGGAGCTGTGCATCGTCTCTCCCGTCCCGGAAAAACAGAATTGTGCTCTCTGATGTGACAGTGGCCAGTGATTTGTAGTGACAGTGTTTGGTGCCAGTGCTTTCACAGTGACCTGTACAATGACCGGGAGGTGTAAGGTGTGTCCTTCCTAATATGATACTTCTCATACAATATCAGTCTGTTCCTTTCCAGAATGGCGAGCGCGTGTTGTCAGATGGGGGTGGGAGTATTGTGCTGATCGCATTTATTTTGTTTTATTATGGCACCTCCTTTTGTTTCGCGACTCTTGTTTTCCCCGCTGGGATGCGCTAGTGTTTTTTCTTTTGGGTTTCCTCTCGGTCTCACGGTTGTAGGGACAGTCAGTCGGAGTGCTCTTTTCTCGTCGTGCAGGGTAAGTGTTCCCGTTGTTTGGTTTTAACAGATTGGTTTTCAGACCGTTACTTGCCTGGGAGGTGCTTCTAATGCGGACGAATTAAATGTAATCTTGTAACAAGTAATTCTTGTAACCCGTAGGATATCCACGCGAATCATTTAGGCATTTTCAGATAGGCTTGAAGACTGACCAACTCCTCGCTTTGAGGGGGAGTTGAATGGGGTTAGGTAAATTGGTTTTGTTTTCACCTGTATTTCTATTGTGTGTTTCGGCTTCCATTTCTGTTTAAAGGTTTGCTATACCGATTAATCATTCCTGTTAACAAATGTATAATTTATTGATCCATAAATGTTATAGTTCTTGAAATTTTTAGTGGTCTGTTCTCTTCAATTCCTTCCCCCCCCTTTCACGATTGTACCTATGCCCCTATGGTGCAGTGGAGAAAAATTCCTAACCCCCTGCTGTGAATCGAACACGGGACCCCTTGCACAGGCAGGCAGGTGCTTCTACAGGCTCTGTTATACTTACATGACAATTTTTTCCCGTTAAGACAGTGCACTGTACTATACACAATGGACAGGAGCTCAGATTGTAAAACTGTACCAGTCGTAGAATGCGCTGGAGGTAGAAATTGCAAAAGCAAGGAAACGAAATCAAACTGCAAGTCAAGGAAAGCTCATACTCCAGCAATTACATGTTCAGATAGTCTCGAGTGCACTCCACGTAATCCTAAAACTAAAGCTTACAAGGAATCACAGGGGTGTCAAAAGTTAGATTATGTCTCTTGGCAAGAAAATTTCACTTACCTGGGAATGCACCAAAGGAAACCAGAGGAGGTGACAGAACAGGAATATTACAGAAGGGCATTACTGCTGCTATAAAGCAAGACATTAAGAAGTACAGATGTAGAGAAAGCCACTATGGAAGAGCAAAATCAATTACGGTATATTTACCTCCAGAACTTAATATCACAAAAATGTGGACCAACTTCTGCAACGAAAGATGATTAAGAAATGTACTAGCCTGCTCATTGTCAAAATATGAAGACATATTTTACTTCTTCAATCTTTCATTCCGTACACCACACACTGACACATGGGACTGATGAGGATTAAGACAGAGGCAGATGTGGAAAAGAGAAACGAATACCATGCACAGACTGCACAAGCACTAACAAAGGTGAAAGCTTATTTATTCATATCGTTTGAAATTTCGTTGTGTGTATTCAATATGTTTGTTATATAAATTAAACAAAATATATGTTATTGTGAATGTAGCAGTACTTAGTTTTCAAGTTTATACCTAATAAAATAATCCTTATACACATTAATATGTTGGTTGTATAGTACATTATGTGTCATAAAGAGATGAAAATAAATAAAAGTGTAATAAATGCATAAATAAAAAGCAACAAAAATAATAAATGACAAAAATAACGAAATTTCATGTCTTAATTTCTCGCTCACGCAGAAATGTTTATCAGCATCTAGCGGCTTTTGAAAAAAACTCCGCATTTTCAAACCCCAAATTTGCACCTGTTAAACTATGCTATTTGTTTCTGTTCACATTCAATGAGACAGTATCAGGAAGGAGAATTGAATGATTAATATATTTGCTGTGCTAACCAATTAATATTGCCAATAAATAGAAAAAAACGTTTTTCTCAGAAGCGCATTTTGTGTATCTATCGAGTTTTGAAAAAACGCTCCTCAATTATTCCCATACCTCCTCAGGGTGTAGGAATGAGAGTGTGAATGTGTGTTTGTTCTAATGTATAAAGAAACCAAAGATTCAAAACCCACTGTACACCAGTTAACACTGTTGCAATATGTTCCAAAATAATATGTTCCAAAGAGTTAAAGGGGGATATAAATGGAATAACACACAAAAAAAAAAAAAAAAAAAATTGTTACGCTATGGCGAAAATGTGAAATCTCTGTTGGGTTCCAAAATTTTGATCACTGTTTACAAGTCAAACACTAAACAACATTACTAACGTTATTACAAACATCACATGTAAGTCACAGGTAGAAAATCTTAAGATATTTTAAAACAATATTGCGAAACAAATATTTGTCCATAATTGTTACTAGCGTTTAAATATTCAATGCAGTTTTGTAGTATACTGAGAAGGTGCTTTACAACTTATTTCGATACAATCTAAACCAGGGATATCGAACAGCGCTCCCAAGCTGTGAAATGAGCGGGCGCTCGTTTCAGTCGCAGCTGTGGTTGAACAGACAGTCAGTGTGAGTGGCGTGCCGTGACTGGTTTGTTGAGAAATATACTGTGGCAGTTAGTATGGACAAAGAACGGTGTTTTCAACGTGAGTGGACTGATCAATACTTCTTTATCTTAAATGACGGCAAGGCACGTTTTTTAATATGTAGAGCAGAAATTGGACATACAAGTGATTACAATATTTAAAGACATTTTATTTCTCAACATGCTGCAATTTATGGTCCGAACAAACTATCGGGTATTGCTCGTGAAAAGGCTATAGAGGAATTTCGGTCAAGATTAAATTTCGGAAATATTCCATCATCATCATCATCATCATCATCATCATCATCATTAGTAGAAAAAGTTTGGTTCGTGTCAGCTACAAAATCAGCAAACACATTGCGTCTGCTTCAAAACCATTCACGGATGGAGGATTTGTTAAAAGCTTTGTTATTACTGCTGCAGAAGAAATATGTCCGGAACTTGTTAATGTGTTTCAATGCATAAGTCTGTCTCGTAATACTATTGCGGAACGTATATCAGAAATGGTAGATAACTTGGAGGAACAACTAATAGAAAGAATGAACACATTTACTTGTTATTCATTAGCTCTTGATGAGAGTACGAACCTCAAAGACATTCATTATCCCTATTCATTAGGGGCGTCGATTTAGATAGCAATGTTTTTGGAAACCTTCTCGATGTTGTTTCATTAAAAGATCGGACTCGAGGACAAGATATCTGTGATCATGTAATAAAAACTATTGCTACATCTAAACTTCCATGGAACAAATTAGTCTGCATAGCAACAGATGGCGCACCTTGTATGACTGGACAAGAAACAGGACTTTTAGGAAGAGTACGAAGATTTCTGGCTCAAGAAGAACTCGATGCAGACAAACTTAAATTCATTCATTGTCTTATTCATCGTGCAAATCTTTGTGCTCAGTCTGTCACTGTAAATAATTTTATGACGGCAGTTGTAAGAATGGTCAATATTATTCGCTCACATGCTTTACGTCATCGACAGTTCCAACAATTTCCTGAAGATGTGAACCCTGATTTTTCGGATGTTTCGTATTACTGTCAAGTAAGGCGGCTTAGTCATGGCAATATGCTGACTAGGTTCTTTAATCTTCGAAGGGAAATAAAAACATTCTTAGAAACTCACAATTTACAAACTCCAGAGCTCTGTAGTGAAGACGGGATTTGTGATTTGGCGTTCTTGGTGACTTTGACTTCCTATATCAATTCCCTTAATTTGAAATTGCAAGGTAAGGACAGAATCATGATCAACATGTTTGACGACTTGGAAGCATTTATGGAGAAGTTTGAATTGTGGATAACACAAGTTGATAAAGAAGATGTGCATCATTTTCCTTGTTTGCAAAGTGTATTCAATGATGGCTGTAAGCATCTGATACCAAACTACAGAACATTGTTAGAGGATCTCCTCAATGAATTCAAGAACAGATTTGGAGAATATTTTGAGTCTATGGATGCCGAATGGAGACTCTTCAACAACTCTTTCAGTGTCTATCCTCGTGATTTCTCGCATGATTTGCAATTAGAATTAATTGGCTTGCAAAACAACACACCATTGCGCAATTCAGGAAATTTAAGTGTCAAATTGCATATTTCGCTACCTGAAACAACTTTTCCTAATCTTCGTCAATCTGCGCGTCGTTTGATAGCAATGTTTGCGTCGACATAAATTTGTGAACAGTTTTTTTCTAAATTGAATAACAATAAAACGCTCAGGCGTACTATTATTACTGACAGACATTTAGTGTCAGTGTTACGCCTATGTTCTTCGGAGATAGAACCTAAAATTAACAAACTTGTGGGCAGGAAACATTGCCAAGCATCCAAAAGACAATAAACAACAAACAATAAAAAAGGATCAGTGACTAATTCAACAGTCTATTTCCGTTTGTACATTTTACAAACAAGAAGCATGGTACCAGCCGCCACTGTTTGTTGTTGTTAGGCACCAGTTCACCCTTACTCTTCTAGCTGCGTATACAAAAGTGGCGGGACCGGTAGCAAGAGTCCACGGGTCTAAAGTTCACAGTTTGGGAGCGCTGTTGGACATCCCTGATCTAAACCCTTAGAAGTCATGCTGTAAAACAAAAATTACAAATTGAGACAGGGAATTTAAAAACCAACGCAATTCTTAAATTACAATTACAAAATAATATTGGTTTAGATTTATTTAGATAACTTGGAATGGCAATACGTATGTCTCTCCCTTCACTTGTTGTGAATATCAGTGCTATGTTTGGCTCAACATACCAGGTGAGTCAGCTGCCCCTTATTCTCGAGTTTTATGCAGTCCGCATTTTATAGTCCAATATGAAAACATCGACCTCATTACTAGGTTCTACCCGCGTATTTAACATGGATGTTAAACACTCAATGAAATTAGTACTAATATAGATGTTCTCACATCGCCTTTTTATATTCGTAATTAGCTGACGTTTGCACTTCTGCAAATGTTCACTGAAACCAGCGAATATTACACCTTAAATGGAATGTTCATCTCACACATTACTCGGTAGCTCAGTTGGGACGAGCGCAAGACTCCGAAGTAATCTGTCTGCTGTGAAGGTGGTTTGAGTCACCTGCACGTGCTCATTTTTTTTACCGTGCAATCCTCACAATTTACAAATTATTACTCTGAACTGTTATTATATTCATTTTTATTGTTTTATCTATGTTTTATGGCATTGTTTGATATTGGTGAACTACAATTAGGTAGTTGTTTAAACATGCCTATGGGTAGGTGCAATTGAAATAAGCATCATTAATACACATTTGAACACAGAAAGCAAAGAAATTACATTGTCAGAGTTTAACATGGAAGTTAAACACAATTTTGCAGACAATGAATTATTGTGTTATTAAAAATGTTTCATAGTAATATGTTTTGCGGCGCTGGAATGACCCTTTTTCTATTCCTGGAACACGACTCCTCTAACGAAGCAAGTGCTCGAACTGATGACCTTGAGTAATGCACGCCTGGGCACGCTGTTGGATGGAGCCCCTGACTTGGTGTAGCATGGCGGGTTGAATAGATTTACAAGCCACTGTAATACGCTGACGAAGGGTTTCTGGATTTTCCAGCTCCTCTGCATAAATGCGTTCTTTTAAATAACCCCAGAGAAAGAAGTCAAGGGGTGTCAAATCAGGTGATCTGGCAGACCAGGAGACTGGTCCTTGTCTTCCTATCCAATGACCAGGATGTGCAGCATTCAAATGATTGCAGACGATGCTCGACCGATATGGAGGAGCGCCATCGTGTTGAAACCACATCGTCGTCCTCTCCTACAGTGGCACATTCCCTAATAATACGGGGTGAGCTACTGAGAAGTTCCAGGTAGCGTGCTCCTGTGAGATTCCCCTCGAAGAATAATGGTCCAACAAGGTGGTCTCCCAAGATTCCACACCAGACATTTACTTCCCACTGCTCTTGGAATGCTGCCTCCCTTACCCAAATGAGGATTATCAACACTCCAATAGCGCATATTGTGACGATTTTCAGTTCCATTGTTGTGGAATCCTAATTCGTAAGAAAACAATATCCTGGGTGCGAATCTCACATCCGTTTCTAGCAACCATTCACAAAAGATCGCTCAAGGTTCGAAATCTGGTGAAGTGCGTGGTTTAGGTGCAAACGATAAGGATGGAACTTATTAGTGTTCAACATTCGCACTACAGAAGACTGGCTGATGTTCACCTCCTCAGCAACTGCCCGTGTACTAGTATGCGGATTGTTCTGGGTGGCATTCAAAACTGCTTCTGCATTAGCACCCGATGTTGCTGGTGCGTGTCTATGAGGAGGCATTCTTGAAAGTGGCGCTGTTACACGCAGACGTCTTTCAACATTCTGGAAGTTGTTTTCTATTGGTTGTCGTCTATTCGGATATCTCTCCCGACATAGATGCTGAGCCACTGGTGTATTTGTTCTTGCTTCTCCGTAGATCAAAAGCATATCTACATACTCGTCTATCTAATACACAATGAAAGACTGGCACAAAATATCGTGCGACAGCATACGTGTGGAGAACGCAGGGGTTCGGCATTCACAACACACTACATCATGCCAGTCCAATGGGGCAGAAGTCATTACACCTGTTCTATTACAAAATACAGACAACCAAAAATTATTTAAATTATAATGTCCTAAACCCTGAGGGACTTTATAATTAGATTATTGTGAATTCGGTTTCCAAGTTTTGATGAACATAAAAAAATATTTACAATGCTGAGACTCGAACCTGTGTTATTGGGGGTTAGTTTAGAGGACACGTCACAATCCTCTTCAGCTATATCGCGACTTACTGAAAGGACTTACCGATATCAGTAGTAGAACTTCTATGCCTGGTGCTATGCCATTGCCACCTCAGGAGTTTTCGTGCTTGATTTAGCCTTTTAAGACAGTTTTAATCATTTACGCGGGCGTTTTAATATTATTACTTAAACGGCAAAAGCTGTTATGCATATTAATTGAGATGCACGAGGCGTAGTTCACACAAAAATGTAAATAAACTGCTGTTTAATAATATGTCCGTTTTGGCTTTACGGGTCCATGATTGATGAGGTGTGTCTCTAAATTTTGCCTAATTTTTGGCAGCCAAACCCTGCTCTAGGTACAAGAATGCACCATTTTCTTTTTAGCTGACGTTTTTAGTGTACCCATATGATAGTTCTATTTTTTCCGAGGCGTTTACTGAATTACGTTGTTATGTATACTCTAATAAAAAGTTTGTTAAGTCGGATAGAAACCGGAATTCGCTCTCAGTAAACGAGTGGTATGTTTTTGAGGTGTACTTTAGCGAGATGCACATTCTGTCCCTTAAACCGCTGTTGCTCTCAATTTTGCGCATTCCTCTCCTTAAGAACCTCAAGCAATACACTTAGGTAAGCGCAAAACTGGACTAAGGTGCACATGCCATTTGATGGATGGCCTACCTTCCAAAAAAATTCGGCGTGGCTGACTCACCTGGTACATGTCTATGAGCAATTGTTTTCGAAAGTGAAGAAAGTAAAATCTAAAAGCAGATTGCGATTGACACATGAAACCCTACGTGCTTGTTGTTGTAGTGTTTAACGCCCGCTTTTACTACTATGGCACCGCAGGCGGTGACACTGATGATACATGGAATGAAGATGGAGCACCGGTGGAATGAGATGGCGGGGGAAACCGGAGCACCCGGAGAAAACCCGCCCTGACGCCGCTTCGTCCACCACGAATACCACATGCGGGTCCCTGGGATCGAACCCGGGCCGCCTAGGTGGTAGGCGAGCGCGCTAACCGCTCGGCCACGGCGCCGCCGCCCTACGTGCTTTGTTGTACGTCAGTACCTGTGAATTAACGTTAGATGTACGCAAACCTCTAACGCCCGGGATGAAGTAAAGAATAATTTAATGAAAAATACATGTAGAAACCCTATCAGTCTGTATACATGTATTAAACATATGTAAATTTAAAGGTGTAATAGAGAAGTTCATTTACAGGGCCCGCCCCTCACACTCCCTCCTTTGAACCGTGCCTCATGTGCATGACTCAGCATTCATGCAATCGCGATGACCATTTTGCCGACTCCTGGTTTACAACAATCTCACCGACTGCGGTAAAAAGTCCCATTCTGATGTAATTGGATACCATGAAGTAATTGAATTTATCGCTCCATGTGTTGAGAATATATAGTTTAGTGCCCAAACTGAACCCCTGAAATTATATACAGCTAAAAACGCTATATATACAGGTGTAAATGAATCACAGCACGAATTTTACTGGTAATAGAGGGTTCACAGGCAATCAATTTGAGACAGGAAACCTATGGACTAGGATTACAAATTACAGAGCTAACCCTTAAAATTGTTTGAGCGTATGCACGCCACTGATCATGTCCACCTCACTTGTGACGCGTGATACGGGAGCAAGCAGGCGATCTCCGTAGTCTGACTGTTTAGTGTAGTGGATATGGTCTAGATGCGAAGGTATGCAGCTATTAAAAGTGCAGGTTCAAATATGCATCAGCTGACATCTTTTATCTTCTTTCTCTTTTGTCCTTCTTTCACTTTCTTTCTTTCTCTGTCTTTCTTTCTCTTTCTTTCTTTCTCTTTCTTTCCTTCTTTCCTTCCTTCTTTCCTTCCTACCCTTTTTCTCTCTTTCGTTCTCTCTCTTTCTCTCTCTTTTTCTCACTCTCTTTTTCACTCGTTGTCTCCTTCTCTCTCTTTGTCTCTCTCTTTCTTTCCTTTCTTCTTTCCCTCCCCCCTTACCACCCTCATTCCCACTCTCCCTCCCTTCCTCCATTCCCTGTTTTTCTTCCTTCCTCCCTTCTTTCTTTCTTTCTTTCTTTCTTCATAAGTGCATGCTTAATTTAATTTGATTTGTAGGAAACATCTGTGTCGCCTTGTAATTTTTCGTTTAGCTAGTGTTTAAACTTTTTGTTTCAAGTGTGTTTAACTATTATTTAGACTTGCATAACCTACAATAGTAGGTACATGCTGCCAACTTCGTTTTCACTTAAATGAAATGTTTCAAGCCTCACTAGAAGCTTAAAAGAAAGTAAATAATCAATAAGCACTTGAAACAGCTACATGCGATTGAATTATTATAAACATAAGTTGAATTGATATTAACATTAGATAATACAACAGGTAGATAAAAGCGTAATAAAGTTAACGAAATAAATAATGAATAAGTACAGGTTTCATATTTTGGTACCTTAATTAAATCTGATAATTGAGAGATACAATAAGAGAAAGAATACTGGAAGGAAATTAGCTTATTATGCAAATAAAAAGGTTTTCTCTAATGGAATAACAACCAGAAGTATTAAACTCAAAGTTTATAAACCATTAATAAGTCAGTAGTAACCTATGGGTCTGAGGTTTGGTGTACCACAATGGACGATGAAAAGCCTTTGCGATCTTTCGAGAGAAAAATACTCAGAAAAATGTTAGGGCCTGTACATTGTGGTACACACAATTGGAGAGTGAGAAACAATCAAGGGAATAAATTATTTAATAGATCAAGATACTGTTATATGAAATACCAGAGACTTAGATGGTGGGACACCTGGAAAGAATGGAGGATGAGCGGAATCCAAAGAAAATGTAGAAGAGGAAAATATTTTCACGAAGAAGGAAAAGCAGAACAAGGTGGATGGGCTGTGTGTAGGAAGATCTTGTTGCAATGACAGTCAGAGGCTGGAGAAGGAAGGCGCATGATAGACGAGAATGGAAAAAAATAGTAGGGAAGATCAAGGCCCAATCGAACTGTAGAGCCATAAAAGAAGGTGCAGATTTCAAAGGAACTGCTCAAAATGATGACCACCAACATCAATGCATAGGCGACATCGACGCAGAAATGATTCACGAAACCTGCTGAGCATTCCTGGTGCGTTGCAACTCTCATCACTGGCTGCAATAATGCGGGCAACCAGCGTCTCCTCAGAATCAATTACTGATGAATATACTATGGTTTGAAGATGAGCCCAGAAAAAGAAATCCATAGGATTGAGATCCGGCGAACGAGGTGGCCAAGGCACGGTAAGACTGCCTCTTCTGATCCAACGATTGGGGAAGACTCCATTTAGAAGCTCCTGTACGGTTTATAACATAATGTGCAGGAGCTCCTCCGTCGTGTTGGAAATGCAGTCGAGCGCGAACATCAAGCGGTACTTCTTCCAAAAGGGCTGGCATACCTCCTTCAGAAATAGGTTAACGTGATCAGAAACAATGCCAGCCCATATGTTCACTATAAACTGCTGTTGGTGGCTCTTCTGAACAGTGACATGGGGTTTTTCGTATGCCCATATGTGGCTATTCTTGTAGTTCAGAATCGGCCCATCCCTGGTAAACGTGGCTTCATCGGTGAACAACACCACTGAAAACAGTTCCGGTGGCTGCCTTAAGGCCCATTCGAAAAACTGCAAGCGTAATTCACAATCATCCGCAGTTAAGGCTTGCACCTTTTGCAAATGGAAGGGGTAGAGCTGCTCCTCATGCAAGACTTGCCATACACTTGTGTGGTTGACGCCCATTGTATGTGCAATAGATTGAAAATAGCTCTTACTGACACGGCCAGCTATAGCCAACAGACAGCTACAGACCACTGGCGGTACATAACCCTCCAGCCTAGGTCATCAGATGTGAGGAGAAGCAAAAGTAAACAATACTGTGAATTGCGTATGATGGTCTTATTTTGCCATTTTAAAGCAAACGCACAACATTGCTCTCAAAATAGAAAAGAAAGGGGGGAAAAAAAAAAAAAGTTTATTTCCTTTGCGTGTTTGAACCCGGTTTCTCGGGCATATCAGCTCCACAGTCAGTTGCCATAACCGCGCGGCCAAAGCACACGTTTGGCTGCTGCACTTAGACTCTGTAGCCGTTTGCCGCAGCCTGTTCTCCATTGCAGTGGCGTGCAGTCACATGTTAAGTCTCCAATTTAAGCGCTATTGGTAACCCTACAATTTAGAAATATTTCTTCCGAGAGGCAGCAGACAGGCTTTACGGAGTTCCTAATAAGTACTTTTCTTTCGCTTCCAGTGGATAACATTGACATATTTCTTTCTGGTTATGGTTTATTGGACACAATTTCTAATTACTTTGAATACGTGTCATTTATTAACTTGACGTCGTAAACCATTGGTTCCCTACCTCAAATTGATTGTCTATGATGTGGTAATAACAATGATGATGATGATGATGATAAAGATAATGATGATGATAATGGTGATGATGACTTGCGTATTATTACAGTATTTACCGCGTGTAGGAGGTTCCTAAAAATAATGGAATACATCCTGTACGACATGTTCATTTTCATTTACTGGTGAAGGCTCCTTCTAATCGCAATCGCATTACTGTACGATTAAAAACATATTTTGATGGTGATCGACGCAGTGATCGGAGACCTTTCTAGACAAAGTCTGTTAGCTGCGGCAGCATTACATCGCACCTCGCCGTACAACAGAACAATATCTGTGTATTCGTCATGTATGAATGAACCAGCAACTTCAGCCATCTGAACACTAGATTTGGAATACACTGAATAAGAGATCATTTTGCTTCGTTTGCGTTTAAAACTTTAATGACGTTGTGGCGTGAGGGAGACACGATTAGACATTGGAATATAGGTCGCGCAAAAGATTTTGGACACTGAAACATTTAAATAAAGGCTTGGTTGCGAGTTATTTTCCTGCCTTCAGCGGCAGCGGTATGTCATTGCGATGAAGACACCACTCGGGTATCACGGGAATGTTTATTTCACACGTCTCTATAGAGAGATCGCACGTCACTGGTAAATTAAATATCATTATTCCAATAAGGACTTCAGTTCAGTAATGAATAACAGAGTTGTTTTTACATTGCAATCCTTTTACAGTCGACACACTTTCGTCTTCTGTGGAGTCACTATCAATGTCATTATCAATACCCCAAAATTTTACTCTCTAAAAGGTTGCAACTAGTTTCTATCAGCATACTAGGATTTTACAGTATCTTGTTTGCTCACTTCAGGAATGTATAGGATTTTTGGAATATTTTAAATATTGGACGTTTTTGGAAATCACTGAGCATGTCATTGTGTTTATAACACTAATGTAAAATTGGAAAAAGTAATACTGAATATACTTTGAAATATTCTCAGGTGTGAACGCTCCTCTGTCCTCAGCTAAAATGCTCTTGAAAGTAAAGAAATTGAGTTCCACTTCAAATGCGAAAAGACGTGCAAACGTCATTTCGGCTATCTTTTAAGGCTAAATCAATGGTTCTTGCACTTTTTCTTACATAGAACTCGACTGATTTTTGCTTCGACCTTGACATCTGTCTGCGCACTAAAACAGAATTTTATAGGCTATATTAATTGTTGAAATTTCTGTGACGAGCAGAGGTGGTGGATGCTGCCGTCAGGTAGTAGGCCTAGGCCCGGCAAGGGCTGCAGTGCCTTGGAATTATTATTACAAAAGATTTCATAACATCAAAAATTATTTAACATTTTCCTCATTCGAATGGTCTCCGTTGAAAATATTTTACCATATATGTGTGCGTGTGCGTGTGTGTGCGTGTGTGTGTGCGTGTGCGTGTGCGTGGGCGTGGGCGTGGGCGTGGGCGTGGGCGTGGGCGTGGCGTGGGCGCGGGCGGGCGCGTGCGTACTCCAAAACGCCTAAAGACATAAAATTATTTTTATGTTTAGCTGGTTATTACAGAAAATTCATTGATCAATTCAGCGTAATAGCTAGACCGTTAACAAATTTACTTAAAGGAGATAAGGAATGAGTTTGGGGTGAGGCGGAACAGGCTAGTTTTGACTTACTAAAACATAAACTTACACATGCACCTCTCTTACAATATCCAGATTTTGAACAACCATCTTGACTACAGACGCTAATGGATTTGCTGTCTTGAGCCAAGTTAAACTGGGGATAGATAAACCTACAGCCTATGCGAGTATAACGCTAAATACGGCAGAAGTAGGTTACAGCACTACTGAGAAGGAATTGTTAACAATCGTGTGGGCTTGCAAACACTTCAGACCCTATTTGCTTGGTAGAGGGTTTAAAATAGTTTGGATTTTTAATATGAAATACCCTAGTTCCCGTTTAAGGAGATGGAAACTACTATTGGAAGAATATGAGTACGAAGTAGAATACCGGATGGGGGGGGGGGGTAAGAGAAACTCTAATGCAGATTGCTTAAGCAGATACCCAGTGGAATGGCTTATAGCTAGTAGTGAGGGATTAACCTGGGAAAGGAAGCTAAAGATGATTGAGGAAATGCACAACTGTCCCGTTGGGGATCACCAAGAGATTCAGAGGACCATTGAGAGGATTAAACAGTACCTTCATGGCTTGGAATTGAGCAAGATGCAACAAAATTAACCAGGGAATGCAAAATATGTCAAGTTAATAAATATACTAGACTAAAATTAAGCAGTCTTTAAAAATTACAGACATGCAAGAGGCACCATGGAACAAAATCCATTTAGATATTGTCGGTCCTCTTCCACAGACAATTAGGAATAATAAGTATTGGTTGACATGCCGAGATCATCTAAGTAAATATATCATAGCTGCATCCATCGAGAATCAAAGTATAGAGGCAGTAACTGTGGCCATCATGAAATACATGCCATTAATTTTTGGAATACCCTCTAGCATTGTTACAGATCAAGGTAGCAACTTCATGAGTGACGGTTGTGTAAATTACTTAAACTAGAAAAGATAAATACTACGGCGTGCCGAACTGAAGGTAATGGAGATTAGAAAGGAGACATAAAACTTTAGTGAATTACCTAATGTTTCTGCGAGCCTAAAAATCCCGACTGACATGAATGGATACAGTTCGAATGTTTTAGATATGAGCCTACTCATTATTCAGTCACCAAGTACCTATACACCTTACGAGCTTATACTCGATAGAAAGGCTAATATACCAGGTATGTTGCAACAAGTACCACAACCTCTCTAAAATTACGATGACTTGGTGCAAGAAATGAAGCAGAAAATGCACCAGATTGCCAAAGAAAGGTTAATATATTTAAAGAAGTCTCAGAGTGAAAGAGTGAAAACCAACGCCGCTAATTTTGATCAAAATGCTTTTCAAAGTAGAGGCAAGAAATAAATTAGAGCCTCTCTGGAAAGTTCCATTTGATGTTAAGAAAATAAAAGAGTTCTAATGCTGTTATGCAAGAATTAGGAAAAAGAAAACAGCACGAAGTGCATATGATGCAGTTTGCAATAGTGGCGTTGCTGGCACTATGGACTAAGTGTGCAAACACGCAAGATGATCAGAAAGTTCATTCAAGAACGGGCATATACTTCAATGGGCACTAAAATGTTTTACCCTGTGCAATGAAAGGTTATCTCTTATATTAACCTTGAACCAACACGTTCAATATGGAAACAAACTAAAGACCACCAGCGTCAGATATCTAAATACAGTTCAGATTTAAAGCCTAAAGCATATTATCATTTGACATGTTGCGGGGAGTTTGAACAATACCTAAGGAAAATTAGGTACATAGATAATTTAAAAGATTTAGTGGGAGAATACCTTAAAAATTCAAATTCATATCATACGACGAGGTTGGGAAGCTAACTAGAACAAAAAGAGGAGTGCTGAATTTTGTAGGTGATGTTATCAAAATTTAATTTGGTACACTATCCCAGTCAGATGCAGAAGAATGTAATAAACACATTTCTCAACTTGAAAATGAACAGGCCAATTTCTTGCATATATCTAAGGAACAGTTAAAAGTAATTAAATCCACAATTGGTTCCGTGAATTTAACTTTATAAAGAGTTGACCAAAATGAAAGGACATTAAAATCCGACCTTGATAAATTAGTAAAATGTTCTAATAAACAGATGAGTACCCTAGAGGAAAAATTTAAGAAGGTAAGCCTAATCAATGAGCCAATAAGAATTATTCAGAGGAGATTATATGAGAGTCAGCATGGTGTCAAAATTTTCATATATACATTATTTTGTTCACGCTGAGCAGGGAATCTTTCAGCCCCAGTTGTTGACAGTTGAAAAAATTAAGAAAGTTCTGCAGAGTCATAATTTGCCAAGTGGGTTGGATTATCCTAAATTTCCTTTTTCAGAACTTCAACGAATTATAGTACCTCACACCTATGCATACAACCAGTATTTAGTATATGTAATTAGACATTCCCATCATTCCCTTATATCATTTATACTAAACCCTTCCCTTTCCCGTGAAACAGAGTAACAGATATGTTTTTATACACTCTAACAAAGAGTACATTTTTTTCTGACCCTATACATCAGCATTTTGGCAAGATGTCTCACAATGAGTTAACGGCTTGTTGCAAGACAAACCATTTACAATTTGTCTGTAAAGAAGAAATCCCAATTCAAATATTAGTACCTGGCACAGATTTTGAAGCCACTTCATTGCATCCCTCTACTATGAAATTTCCAAACAACTGTGGGCTTAGGATATTAAACATTCAAAGAACCCTTTGCATACCTTTACATTTAAGCAATCAATGGTTGTAGCCCCTTACCTAGATATGGTAACAATTTTGCGTACTTTGGAAACAAAAAGGGTGGAGATAAAAGATGAAGGAAAACTCATTCTTGCACAAGGGTGCAAGGCCTTTACTTCCTATGTAACCTTGTATGCAACCACATCAACTGATATTAATCCACAGTAGACTTTATGCCTACTGCACCACTAAATTTTGATTGTTGCTTCGACAATGACAGAACCAGTGATTTTGATAAGTTACAGTTAGAAGTGCCATTAGAGAGCATCATGTCGTCAGCAGATGACTTGCAGATCTCCAGCATCACGACCGACGAAGAGCAAAAGCTAATAGAGAAGAACAGGAACATCAACATTTTGTTAAATGGTAAGCAAATATCACCTCCTGGAGCTCAGTACTAGGAGTGATTATTGTGACTGTTGTAAGTCTATGTTGTTGCTTCTGTTCCTGCAAATGTTGCAGAAATTTTGTATTTTGGGTAAGAGAAAACTGTGTAACTGATAATTGCCTTCGGCAAACACAGTTGCGGGTATGTACAATTACAGCAATGCAAGGGTTCAGTACACTCAACCAGGGAGTAGTTCACTAGCTGTGTCTAATCACTCCTTGTCACATCTTAATGAATCAGCCAGTGAAGCAATTTTTATGGGTAAAGAACCCATGTCTAATAGGACCAGAAGTAAGCAAAAGACTTTTAGGTAATTAGAGTTTTCACCAGCTAATGTGATAACTTTTTATAAGGGGGGAGTGTAATGTAAAGCACTGGATTTGTTATATAAAGATGGCTTTGTGATGTGTAGCAATGGATTTGTTATGTAAAGAAGGCTTTTGAAACAGAACTAATTAATTTAGAATTATGTGACTCATTTCTGTGAACAAGAGAGAAATTGTAAGTTTTCTGTGTGAAGGCCAAGGTGAGGGCACCATTCACGGTCCACAGGGACAGATAATCTTTGGACTGATTGCTTAACTGTGGTCCAGTACTGGGTTCGAAAGACAAAATGCTTTGAACCCTTTACTCATTGCGCATTGCGTAATACGCGTAATCAGTCATTACTCGGGTTAGCGTGTCTGCCTCACGTTCAAGAGGTCCCGAGTTCGAATCTCGCTTAGGGTAAGTTATCCGGGTAAGATTTTTTTCCGAGGTTTTCCCTACCCTGAGAAGACGAATGTCGGGTAACTTAAAGCTCCATGGACCTCGGGCTCATTTGAGCATCATTTCACCCATTTCATTTCATTCATTCGTCCGATATGACAATGTTGGAGGACGTTAATTAAAAAAAAGTCATTACTCGGTGCCACCCCTCCACTCTAAATTTACACACGATGTGTAAACATGTATAGCTAACAGCTATACACGGTACTTTACATGAGCACTGACTAGATGCGCACTGATATTGGCCTGGGTTAAATATTGGTAAAATCTCTTGTTAAGAGATAGGGGTTTTTGTTAGATTCCTCATCTATATATCTCCTGCTTCCTAAATACATGTTTTTCTACTGGACTCGCCGGATTTCTCTATGTTGCTAGCCACCTCAGGCTCTCTGTGGGAAAGATTAAGCTCTTTCTCCTTACTCAAGAGAAGGCCTACATACACTTCTACGGTTCTGTCTCCAACAAGGTTTCCCGTATACTCGCGAGACATAATATCAAAACCTTCTTCACGGCCCCCAAAAGGATCCAGCAATTCCTCAGGCCGGTGAAAGAACCACTCGGGCTTAAGGTCCCAGGTATATACAGGATTCTTTGCGAGTGTCGGAAGGTGTATGTGGGTCAAAGAGGACGTACGATAGAGGAAAGATGCAGAGAACATCAACGGAACATTTGAGTTCTCCAGCCGGAAAAATCAGCAGTAGACCAGCATTGCATATAGCAGGTCCACAAAATAAACTTCACAGACACGAAAGTTCTACACCCACAGCAAATTACTGGGACAGTCTCATCAAGGAGGCCATCCATATCAAATTACACCCCAACAATTACAACAGAGATGGCGGACTCAAACAAGCTCCGCGTGGACAATACCCATCAGAAACACCTACAAAAACAGCAACATTATGGACCCCGAACAAAATATGTACCCGTGCGATTTTGTGTGTGTGTGTGTGTGTGTGTGTGTGTGTGTGTGTGTGTGTGTGTGTGTGTGTGTGTGTGTGTGTGTGTGTGTGTGTGTGTGTGTGGGCAAAAAGGCTTCTTACGCCCTTGCCGCATGCAAGCATCCAAGTGTAAGACTCCTGCCCAGCTTCGAACCACATCAGCACTACTCACTAAAAAAAACCCACCGGAAGTCCTGAGGTTCACCTCGGGTGATGGCGGTGAGTGATAGCTGCCTGCCGGTGGCAGTAACAGCATATAATTACAGAAATTCCAGAGGGCAGCCAAGGCAAGAGCCACGGATGTCCTCTGGTAGTTGATAATGGATGTAGTGATGAGGGCGCATTTGAGTGAGTGATGGTGTTTGTGTGTATGTGTATATATTTTATTGATGGATGTTGTAGTGTTGTGTGTTGATCGGGTTCCGCTTAGCACCCCGGCTAGTGAGGACTTTGTGGCCACATGCGTCAGCATGTGGGTGCGTTGGTTGGCCCGGTTGGTGCCCATACCAGAGTCTGAGTAGTACCGCAGGAAGTGCGATTTGTTGTTTACGTGGGTGGCATGTTTCGGTGGCTTTGGGGACAGACGGACGAGACAAGAATAAAGACATGGCTGTTTGTTAATAATGCAGTGTATAGTTTTGTTGAATTTTGTGATTTCCTACATTGTTGAGTAGGTCCATAGCCGGGTCAAGATTCATCACTGTTGGGTAGGGGGCCCTCTTCCCCCCGGGCTTGCTGAACAGGGACTTGGAGGGCTGACGGTTTGTAGGGGATACCTGTGGAATATGAAACTGAAAGAAAAATTAGTGGATGTTTGCGGTGATATTGTGGAGATGGCTACGTCGATAGCTGCGTGTGGGTCAGTTAAGTTGCGGTCGTAGGGGTAGAGTGGTCTTTTGTGTTTCAAGTCAGTTGTGTCATATGTCCCAAGTTGTTGTATAAGTGGATTGTAGTTGGTAGTAGCTGATTTGTGAGGGTTAGTGGCTAGAATTTTGATAAATTGTTCTATTGTGGGGATACGGAGCTCTTCGTGTAGTTTATATGCTGGTGCGTAGTAGCAGACCTTGGAAGCAATGCGGAGGATTTTGTTTTGAAATGTGGTTAGGGTCTTAATGTGGGTCGGGGCGGCATAGCCCCATACAGGGGCAGCATATGTTAAGATGGGCCTAATGAGGCTTTTGTAAAGAATTACCCCAAGTTTAGGGCTTAGCGAACTGTTTTGATGGAGCAGTGGGTATAGTTTTCTGAGTTGTGCCTGCGCTTTGTGACGGACGGACTGGATGTGGGGCTTGCAGGTGAGTCCCTAGTCAATGACAACACCAAGGTATGTAACTTGATTTGTCCAGTTGATGTCTTTACCGACGAGTTGAAGGGGAGGAAGAGCGTGGGTGGGGTATCGATGAGTTAGGCGTTTTGTGAATATAATGGCTTTGCATTTCATATTGTTGACCTTAATGCGCCACTTTTCCATCTAGGGTTGCAGGGTGTGAAGTGTAGTTTGGAGCCTGTTTCCGATAGTTGCGATCCGGTTAGCTTGCGTTCTGATGGACGTATCATCTGCATATAAGTGTAGCGAGGTGTAGGGTGATTTGGGTATATCATTAAGATAAATATTGAAAAGTGTAGGCCCTATCAGACCTCCCTGAGGGACTCCTGCATTGATTATTCTAATGGTAGAGCTTGTGTTGAATACGGAGGAGAAGAATTTTCAGTTATGTAGGCAATTCGCAATGAGCTTGAACATTGTGTCGGAAACGTTTATCATTTGGAGTTTCCGTAGTAGACCAGCATGCCATACTTTGTCAAAGGCGCTCTCGATATCCAATAGGATGGCGCTAGTGGAATGTTCAATGTTGAAACCATTGGTGATGAGTTGTGGAGTGTTTGATCCTAAAGTCAAATTGTTCATCAATTATGACGTTGTGCTTAATCAGGTGGTGGGTAAGTCGCTTCAGGATAATTTTCTCGAGCACTTTACTGGTGCTGTTGAGTAGGCTAATTGGCCTATAGTTCTTGGGGTTGTTAGGGTCCTTTTGTTCTTGTGGAAGTGTAGAGCTTTAGCCGTCTTCCAAGGCTCTGGAAAGATGCCGCTGGATAAGCAGTAATTAAAGATTTGCGCGAGTCCTTGAATTGCGGGGGTGAGGGAGGTGCTTGAGGACAGTACTAGGAATTTCGTCGGGTCCAGAAGCTTTCTTATTAGGGAGATGTTTAATAATCCATAGAATTTCGGGTCCGTATGCTTTGCCTTATTGGGTTGTGGGTTAAGTGTGAAGAAGATTTCGCGTGAGGAAGTTAGTTTCAAGTACGAATTCCCGGAGGGTAGATTCTTCATTAGGGGCGAGTATCTGTTAAAGGGTATCTGCTAAGCCTTCGGCTTTATCTTTATCAGAAGTTGCGATTCGGTTGTTGTGATAAAGTGGGGGAATTGCAACTTTGTCGCGGGGGAGTCGTCTTAATATTTGTCAAACTGAGGCATTGTTACAATCAAGATTTTGAAGACTGTTGTTCCATTGTTCGCACATGTAGTCCACAGTGGCTCTCCGGAGGAGCAAGTCACTGTTTTGGTATTCTTCTAATGCGCGAGGGTTTCTGGATTGTTGCCATTTACGGCGTGTGCGATTTCTGGCGGCAGTGAGTGCTTTTAAGTCAGCCGGGAGACGTGTTGTGTGGTAAGAAGGTGTGTGAAAAGGGATTGTGCTAGCGATGACATGTTGGATGGTTTCTTGGAAGGATGAGGCAGCTCTGATGAGATCATGTTTTGTGTGTTCGGTTACGGTGATTCCAAAGGCGGCCCAGTCCGCCTTGTTAAAGTTGCGTCTGGGGGATGATTTCGGGAGCTATTGGGCCTTCAATAGAGGTCAACACCGGAAGATGGTCTGAGGAAAGTTCATTCAAAGTTGTTAAGTTGATCCGGTGGTTAATGCCGCGGATCAAGGCAATGTCTAGGATGTCAGAGTGCATGATGCGTGCTTTCGGAATATAGGTGTGTTCGTCGGGTGCGCAGATGATGAAATTAAATCTGTTTTCATGTTTGAGTAGGCCAGAACCTGCTGTGTTGGTTTTGCGGCAATTCCAGATTAGGTGTTTGGCATTGAGGCACCAGCGATAATTATGGTGTGGTGCAATGCAAGAAGCGCATCAAGGTCGTTGGTATCGAGATTTCCTGGAGGGCAGTATCCTGAGATGGGAAGAGTCCCTATGTTGTTGATTTGAATATAAATGCCGGCAGCAGCAAGGGCATTAAGGGCCGGAAGTAAGGCCTGATCATGTGTGATACCATTCCTGACAGCAGCAGCAGTGCCTCCGCCACGTCTGTCGCGGTCAAAGCGGTATAATCTATATCCCGGAATGTAAAACCTGGTGTCGGGGTTCAAGTATGTTTCTGTGATGAGGCTGATGTCTATGTCATGTGTTTGAAGAAAATAAAAAAGTTCGGTTTTGCGTCGATATATGCCGTTTGCATTCCATGTGTTTATTTTAGTAGTCATAGGGGTCATAAAGGTTATTGGCGGGATCAATGAATACGGTGAAGAAGCCAGAGTACTGATGGAGGATCTCGTGGGTTTCGTGAGGGAAGGTGAGAAGAAGCTGGAGAACATTAATGGCCTCCTGTCGTCCTTGGTGCCACGTCATGCAGGAGGAGGTAATGTTTCGCTGTAGTTGGGAGGCTGAGATGGTTGGTTGGGGACAGGAGGCTGTGGGGATGGGAGTGAGGCTGGTCAGGTGGTGGGTGCGAGGTGATCTCTGGGGCAAAGGGATGCTGTGTGAGACGTTGGGTTGGAATGATGTATTGTTAATGGGGTCTTGATGTGATGGAGTCGTGGTGTTGTGGGTTGTGGGCGGGACCGGGCTGCAGTTGAGGTGAAGCCCGGTCTGATAGGTTGAGTGTTTGGAGCAGTTCCGATGGGTGGGTGTTGGGATTGGGAGATAGACACAGCTTGGGTTGCTCTTGTGGCCACACCCAGTCTGAGTAGTTTCAGCTGTCGGATATACTCAGGGCAAGATTTATATCTGGCGCCATGCCCGATGTTGCTGTACAGGGCACACTTCCTGAGTTCGGAAGGGGTGAAGGAGGAGTTGGAATTGTGATTTAGTGTGTATTTGGAGCACACTCTGTAGTTGGCCATGCAGCTTTGGGATGAGTGTCCCAGTCTCTGGCACTTACTACACTGCTGAGGGAATGATGGCGGGTTATAATCTTCCACCAATATTTGAGAGTGGAGCATGTGGCGGATGGTGAGAAGGTAGTTTTGGTCTTCAGCGGATGGTACCTTAACGAGGTACATGGGAAGGAGGGGTCGACCGCGAGAGAACCAGCGCATCTGGACTACTCTCTCTACCTGAATTCCAGTTTCCTGGAGGCAGTGCTTGAAGTCAACTTGTACTCCATCAAGGTAGAGTCTTTTGATAACAAGTCGGAAGGTTCGAACGTCGGATCTTCTTGTGATGGTGTTCTCCACATCTTTGGCCTTAAGAAAGCGACAAAGATTTTGGTAGTCGCAGTCTCGGGCCATTCTGATCATCTAGTCCCCTGAGACAGGAGCGCGATTAAAGGAATATTCCGCGGGCTTGTGGGTCCTGTCAAATTCAAGCATTAGTTGTCCTGTTTCTGTATTCTGTCCCTCGGTGATATATATTGGGGACAGGTACTCGCAGTCGTTTCGGTGGAGTGGGGTACGAGTAGGAGGGGTAGGGGAGGTTCGGGGAGGTTGAGTATGTGTTGAGTTTATTGTAGGTGAGGGAGGACGTGATGCCGTCTCGGCAAAGGAGAAAGCGAATGAGGTGGAGGGGAGGTTTGGATTGGGGAGGTCAAGGGTGCAGTGAGGGCGTGGGCTGGTGGGGGATTGATTGTTTGGTTAGAAGTTGTAAGGGGGTGGGAAATGGGGAAGTGGGAAGCGGTGATGGGAGGGAGATTTTTTGAGATGTATTGGTGCTGACAATGGCAACGCGGTGGCAGTTTTCAGAAAACTGAAGTGTGTGTCCAGGGGAGAGGTGGGTGAGAGGGATGGAGTAGGGGGGGGACAAGAGGAAGGATCAGGAGGGAGAGCGCCATGATCTTCGAGCCGCGGTGGGGCATAAGCGGGTGAGGTTGGAGCAGACTCCTCGCTAGAGAAGGTGGCAGAAGGGGTGGATTGGTTGGGGGAGAGGGAGTGATGGTAAGTTTCGGGCTTCTCAGGCGTGGGAGGAACTGATGAGTAATCCTCGGCCGTAAGATATACGGCTTTGATCAAGCCACCAGAGGCTGCCACATCCATCGAATTCTCGACGTCAAGGCGTCTCGCAACGACAGTCGTCCCTGAGATCGTTAGATCCCCAGGGGACTGTACAAGACGCCTCCCAATATAGCCCATAGGAGAAGGTGGGAGGAGGGAGTGAGACTGCAAGAGAGTGTGTGATAGGTGTGTGAGATAGGGTGTGGGGGATTGTGAGTGTGGGAGGGTTAAGTAGGAGGAATGGAGCAATTTGGGGCAGAAGTGAGAAAGGTAATGGGGCGAGAGAGAGGGTGGTAAGTTATGTGGGAATAAATAAAGAGGATGAGGAAGGTGGGCTGTGAGAGAGTGAAGAACAGGAAGGAGTGAGAGAGGGGAAGTGAAATCGGGAAGGTGGAATGGGGTGTAGAAGGGTAGTTGGGCTATTGTTAGTAAGGTGGAAGAGAGTGGGAGCAGGAGATGGTAACGTGAAGTTACTGTGTCGGGGTTTACATATGTGAGAGTTCAGTGATAAACGGCAACTTACCCTAATAGCAAAGAGGAAGTAAGATATATAGGAAAAGAGAAAGAATCCCTGGTAGGTGCCGAAAGACGCGAGCAGTAGGGGGCCGAACACCGACGTGCGCCTTTATCGTTCCAAATGGAAGGTGGCTAAGGCCTTACTGCTCTGCCTGTCCAAAAGACTATCCACACACAGGACCGATGCTACTTACCGAGCAGTGGCGGAGCTTGAAGAGACGTTCTTGCCGTAGCCCAGGCTGTTTCACCATAAGAGCGTAGAAGTCCCACTCTTCAGCAGGAGCAAATATCAGCATCTCCACACCAGTTGTCACTCGCGGCTCGCTGCTCGACCCGAGCAGTCGCTGAAGTGCTTATACCCGCGCCGCCAACACCTCATTCAACGCGGACACCGCCGTCGCCACAGCACAGGCAACCAGCGCCACCGCCCATTCCCTTAGGGCAGCTGGTCGACTTCCAGGGCGACGAACCAACGCCACCTCAAACACTCACTCAGCAGCAACCAACATCGCCGCCACTATTCCTTCATCTGCTCCAACCTGCACCACCGCCGAGCCAAACCCAGCACCACCAGCAGACGCAGACGCCGCCACCACCTACAACACAGACCTGGCGACACAGTGCAGTGGTATGCGGGGTACCTCGGGACTTCCCGTGCCGCTACCTACTGACCGCCGAGAGGCAACACTGGAACTCAGTCAGCAGGGTGACCCGGATCATCATCGGCCGTGGCCCGACATTGATGGTTCGGCTGGAATTTTGGGACCTGGGCGACCGAGAAGTGGCCCTGACCGTGGGACTGTCCTTATTTGGTCAGCGCCTGCGAGTTGAGCCCGGCCGAACCGGTTGCCTGGTCCCCTGTCGCCACTGTTGCCTGTACGGCCACGCGGCCGACACTTGCACAGTCGGCCCCAGGTGCCACTACTGCGGCTACCGGGCCCTTACAGCACAGTGCACAGGGCACGACCTTCGATGCCGCCGTAGGTACTGCGCCACCTGTAATGGCTTTGGCCATTACACATGTCAGTCACAGTGCCCTGTCCATCCCAGCCGAGCCCAGCAGAGACCCACACCAGTGGCGCACACTGCTCCACAGGCAGCTCCATCAGACCAACAACCAGCGCAGAGCACATCACCATCAGCAACACCAACACCTGCACCAAGAGAAGTTGACCCGGATCTCCACTCAGAGATCCTCAACATCACCTCCCACCTAGCCAATCTGGAAGAGGCCATCTCCACACTTACAGACGCCATCAACAAAATTCGCAGTCACTCAGCCTCCACAGAAGTCCGACATAGCCACACCACAACAGATGCAGACTCTCCACCTACACCAGTTTCTCTTCGACAACATAACGGCTGCGGCTGCGACGCGCTATGTCGGCATATGAAGTGCACCAACAAAGTCAACTTACACCAAGACTGACCAACGACATCATCCACCACCTCTACAGAGTTCATCACTCATAGCATTCACCATCACTTGCTACCAGGGCTTAGGTCATGTTTGTCCTCTGGCAGTTCAGTAATTTCACTCGCTGTTACTGCCACTGACAGGCAGCATTCATTTATCACCACAGAATGCGCAGGTGCATCTATGCGGTACTGCAGCAATTAGGTTTTGACCTCAAGACTTCCGCTGGGGTTTTTTAGTGAGTGGGCTGCCCGGGTTCGAAGCCCGGCTAGGAATCTTACACTCGCAATTTTTTACACCTCGAAAACAACTCGGACTTCTTAATCCACACTTCTAGGGAACATACTTATGTTCCCTATTGCAGGGCACACAGATCTGATGTGCTAGATCTTGCCCTGTCTAAAACCTTAACACGCAGAACACATCTTAAAGTCATGAATGAGCCGCCATCTGACCATCTGCCCCTCATAATCACCCTAGAGGGCAATGCAGCTCTAGTCCCGCCAATTAAACGCCCAAATTACAACAAAGTGAACTGGGAAATATTTGCAGATTCAGTAAGCAAAAACTGGCCCACTGCCCCATTAAACACTAATGAAAGCACCAACGAAGCGGTCATCCAATTGGAAAAGGTCATAAAAATAGCAACGGCAGCCTCTGTGCCTATGAGCCAGCCTAGGCAACATCAAACTAAACTGCCACGAGACATAACCTCTCTAACAGCCGAAAGAAACCAAGCCAGACGCAAATGGCAAAAAACGCGGCATTTAACAGACCTCGAGTACGTTAAATACCTAAATAACCTAGTAGGCGAGAGGATCTCAAATTACGTCTCGAGGCAATGGCAGAACACACTGGAGAATCTCGATTGTGAACGAGACTCTGTGTGGAAAGTAGCTCGCTGCCTAACACGCGATAAAGTACAAATACCTCCACTCCATAATAACCGGACCATAGCCACCACCGATCAAGAAAAAGCGAATGCGTTCGCGGACACGCTACAAGAAACATTAACACCAAACATCACTCCCTCTTGTCCACAATTCACCGCCGAAACCGAGGAAGAAACGCGCGAATATAAAGACCAAATAACTCACAATAAAATCAAAAAAACATGTCCCAGTGAAATCAAATGGCTCATTAAGCATCTACCGAAACGAAAGGCCCCTGGGCCAGACAGCATTCCGACGGTAGCCTTAACTAACCTACCCGAAGATGCTATCAAACTACTCTCCAAAATCTTCAACTATGTGCTAGAGGAAGGGTGCTACCCTGACAGATGGAAGTCAGCAATCGTCGGGCACTTTCCCAAGAAGGGCAAGGATCTCTCGAACCCACAGAACTACAGACCAATCAGTCTACTGCGTTCTGGGAAAACTACTTGAAAAAGTAATACTAAAACGCCTAAACGCACAGTTAATCAAACAGAACATAACCATACCCGAACAATTCGAATCCCAAGGTCGCGGGTTCAAACCCGGCCTAGGTCGATGGTTTTTAAGTGTGCTTAAAAACGACAGCTCCATGTCAGTAGATTTACTGGCATGTAAAAGAACTCCTGCGGGACAAAATTCCGGCACACCGGCGACGCTGATGTGATCCTGGCAATTGACAGCGTCGTTAAACAACAAAATAATTTTTTAAATTCCGAACAGTTCGGATTCCGCGCACGCCACTCCACAACCCTGCAACTTCTGAGAGCCACAGAACACATCACGGATCACTCCTACCTGATGTAGAAGGCGCTGTCGACAGAGTTTGGCACGCGGGCCTGCTCAAGAAACTGAAAACACTTAATATACACGATTCACTAATAACACTAATCGCCAACTACCTCCACAATTGGACATTCCAGTCCAGAGTAAATAACCATCTCTCCTCCCCCCGCCCTATAAAAGCGGGAGTCACACAAGGAACTATATTGGGGCCGAATATCTTTAATATAACAATGAACGATATCCCGAAAACACACAACACGAACCTATTCATTTACGCAGATGATACAGCAATTGTAGCGCAATTGGGGAAAACCGAGTTCATTCACACGAGGTTACAAAACGCCCTTAAGTTTCAGGATTGGTTCACGAAGTGGCGAATTAAGGTGAATGCCAAGAAAACGCAGGCTATTATATTCACCAAAAGAATCAACCATAGACTAGGTAAACACCAGCTTCCACCACTCATCATATTTGTAGAGAACATTGAGTGGAAAAGCACAGTCACCTTGTTAGGGCTTCAAATGGACCAGGGACTCACATGGAAGGAGCATATATTCCAAATAAGGGGAAAAGCGAACGCCCAATTAGGCAAATTCTATCCCCTTATAAACATGAACTCGCAACTAAATCTCAAAATGGGACTAACATTATACAAGACGCTTATCCGCCCTATACTCGCATACGCTGCTCCGGTCTGGGGTTATGCAGCAAAAACACACATTATGCGCCTACAAAGACTGCAAAACAAAATTCTACGACTGGTAGCAAAAGTGCCTTAGACTGTGCCAGTGGACTTATTACAATACGAATTAAAAATGCACAGATAGAGCAATTCATTAAAAAGGTCTCATACGACACGTATAAACACCTGCATAAACATCACAACCCTTTAGTAACGAACCTAGACAAATATAAAATGGAAATTTATAAACATGCTAGACCACTAGCGCTTTTCAACAGAAATCTAACTCCAAATAGCACGGAAGTACAGGAATTTTTTAACAATCTACTACACGACTAACCTTCCTTTTCCCTGTTTTAGACCGCAGCCTGGCACAGAACCCTCTAAGCCCTCGGCGACTGCCGAGGCGGACCGGGAGAACTAGGGCCTCCCACTAGTGTCCTACGTGCGCGGTGAAAGCGGGCCACCGTATGATGGAGTGGGACACTCCGACGACCAGGCGATCAACAAGGTTTAACCCAGACACGACAAGACCTGCCGGTCTCAGGCAGACGAAGTAGAATTCTAGCGCAATACCGTACATCAAGCACGTATATAATTACTAACCAATAGCTGAAACTAACGACTTGCAGGTCTACACCTGTGCATCGCTAGATATAAGCTTAAATATTGCACGAATAACATCAGTTTACGCTAACACTAACATTAGCACATACCATAACGACTTGCAGGACTACACCTGTGCAACGCTAGATGTAAGCTTAAATATTGCATGAATAACATTATTTTACGCTAACACTAACATTAGCACATACCATAACGACTTGCAGGACTATACCTGTGCAACACTAGATGTAAGCTTAAAGATTGCACGAATAATACATCTTTTCACATAGAGAATCATCAACACGAGCATGTAACACAACAACTTGCAGGGCTATCCCTGTGCAACAATATTATAACCTATGTAAAGCTAATGATGTAGTCACGACTAACAGGCCTATGCCTGTGCAACATTAATCATAAGTTAGCACAAATAGTATCTTCCCATTAACACTAAGAAACACAACGCATGTATTCCTCTTGGTCCTATCCAGGTTTCAAGGGCATTACCAAAAAGCAACATCTGACTGGCTCGCATGTACTACATGCCAGCTTAAAAGCTTTCAATTACTAACAGGGATGCTAAGGGGGAACCTACGATGCACGTTAAAATTAGCATTACACGAACTAACACTTGGAGGGGTTTTTTAGTGAGTAACCCTCCCCCTTCAGGGCGCAGGGAACCTCACACTGTTGGACTTAGCTGTCGGCCTTCGTCTGTAACGGGTATTTCCCCTCCACGGTAAAAACAGGCCCAATCACAGACCATCATCCGCCCATTGGCTAGGACAACACAACCCACATCCTCCAAACCATAGTATATTTGGAAAACTGAGGAGAATTTTTTCATCTTTCATTCGCGCGTCGTCGTTCGACCAGAGCGGACGTGTTTGCTTCTCACTGGTGGAAAGACGGTATCCAAGCTGACTCGCCGAAGCAGGAGATCCCGTGCCGACTTGGTGGAGTGTTGTAGTGTGCGTCGGTGGATTGCACATGTGCTTCAGTCGACGGACTAATACATTTATATTAGTCACTCTCAATCTGGTGAAGTTCTTGAAGGGGTTTGGCAAGCAAGCTTTAGAACTCATCCAAGGCAAGCTCTCCCGGAGTGGCATAAAGAGCTACTCTCAGGTGTTCCCTTTTCTTACTACTCTATTTCTTTATTCTTTCTTTCCTGACAGACATTAGACTGACTACTAACGAGACAGCGGGCTCACAAGATCCTAGCCAAGGGTTGACGGCTTTTTGCCTGAAACCTCGAGCTGAAATGGCTCGCAAAGGCGCAGCCTTAGAGGAGGTGCAGTCCTCTGTGAGCAGCCGGAAGGCAACCGCGATGACTACTACTGACGCCGATGTTGGACAACTTCCATCTACTTCATTCTACACCAAACCATCATCCCCTGAAGCAGTGGAGCCTATTACAAAGCGCTCCGAAACTGATATGCAAAAGCGTAAGAGCTCTACTCCGCGACACTTACCCGTGGCAGAACTGGAAAGCCTGGGTTCAAATAATCCTTTACCCCATTCTGACTCCGAGTCTGACATGGAGCTGGGGGAGTTTACGGTTGTGGAAAACTGTAAACGGGGTAGAAAGACGCCATCGCCAAACATTCTGACACAACAAGCCCAGAATGTTGCATCACCCCAGAGTGATGTATCAACTCAGAATGTTGCATCATCCCAAGCCAAAAAGGTGCCAAGGATTCCGCCAATCATAGCGGACGTGTTTCCGAACCATGTCAGGGTAATGCGCATACTGGCTAAACACCTCAGGGAAACCTTTGAGGCAAAACGCAAACCTAAGTGCGTTCATATTTTGACTCACAGCCTGGCTGATCATGAAAAAGCCAAGTTAGTGTTAAGAGAGCTGAACATAACGTTCTACTCTTATTCACCACAACGCCCTCACATTGAGCGTCGAGTCATCAGAGGTTTAGACTCAGAGTGTACCCCTGATGAAATTAAAACCGCACTTTATGAAGAGCATGGCATAATTGTCAACTCGGTGGCACAGCTCAAGAGAACTGTAAATACTGAGGGGACAGTGAGTAAAGTTCCTATGCCACTTTTCTTGGTAGTACTAGACAAAGTACAAAAACAAGAAACGCAGCCTATTGATACCGTGAGAAAACAAATTTTCACTGTCGTAAGAGTGGAGCGCTATTACGGCAGAGAGGGACCAGTGCAGTGTTATAGATGCATGGGTTACAACCACTCCAGCATGATGTGTGAGCGTAAGCTTACATGTTTGCGGTGTGCTGGGAACCACTTGCTGGGAAACTGCCCTAAACCTAGGGACGAATGCAAGTGTGTCAATTGCGACGGTACACACGTTAGTGTGTACAAAGGATGTTCAACAAGGAAGAAGATCATCGAGAGTCGCCGCAAGCGCCGTCCTGAAGACCAAGAGGTTCGTCCAGGGGTGTCATTTGCCACTGCCTTAAATAAGGCAGAGTCCACTCTGCGTCGAGTGGAAAAAGAGGCTGCTGCATCGGAGAACGCTTCCCCAACGTCAAATGCTGTGCCGCCACCTCCAGGGCCCATAGAAGAGGCAACAGTGCCTAAACCCCCTGCACCAAAACCACGCAGGAAGAGGAGGAATAGAAAACCTAGGCAGAGCAAATTTTCTGCTCCCAATGTAACTTCGGAGCCACAAGCTCCTGAAATAACTACAGACGCACCTGTAGAGGCAGAGCCTATTTCCCAGGTTAGGGATATACCCCCTACCCCTATTGCACCAATGCCTAACACGGCGACAACCTCCTCCACATTTGCGACTATTTCGCAAATAGACCTGGAGGAATTTAGCTCTTTATCCTCATGGTTTGGGGATTTAATAAACAAGGCGTTACCTGCTCTTAGAAATTGTAAGATGCAGTTGAACAACCCCAACTTGACCCCCATGCAGAAGCATTCCATCTTGATTCAGACATTGGAACAGCTCTACCCCAACTCCGCTCAATAATGGCCGGAAGACATGTCCGGAGACCATTCAGAGCTGCGATTTGCAACGCCAACGGAATTTGGAGTCACTACCCTAACCTCATTGAGTTTGTACAGTATTACGGAATCGACATTCTGATGGTCTGTGAAACTCATTTGGATGCTGCCACCAACTTCTCCCTCCCTAATTACGTCACCCATCGGTCTGATAGGGTAGGCCGACAAGGGGGAGGTACAGCCATCTTTATTAAAAACAACATCACATATAAGCCTTTCCCTCTTCCACAACTTCAGTATGTAGAAGCCTGTGCTATTAGGCTATCTTTAGGTGGTCTAGATACTTTGCTGATTGTGGCATATGACCCCCCTGATCATCGCTTCTATGAAGCAGATTACACGGCTTTATTAAACCTCCACCCTGTGGTCTGCATTGCAGGTGACCTAAATGCAAAACATGCCAACTGGCATAGTCGTGCCACCAATGCGAAGGGGGGAGGACTATTCCGCCTTATAAGCGGTAACCCAAGCCTCATAGCGCATGGACCGAGAGAGCCCACTTTTCATCCTGCCCGAGGGAGACCGGACGTGCTGGATATTATGGTCACTAAAAACTTTACATTCCATATAGACCTGACGACAGTCAATGAACTGGATACTGACCACGATCCTGTATTAATCGACACCAATGTTAACATGTCAGCATTGGTAACTCCTGATTGGTCGTGCGAGGTAGACTGGGATGCAGCCGTCCTTGAACTGAACCAATCAGTGGATCCCAGACCGCATATGAATTCTATCGAGTCGTTAGAATTAGCGGCGAATGCATTCTCCCGACAAATATCAAATGTGATACGAGGGCACACTTACCGCATTCCTTGCAATACTCCTAATCCCACAACCATCCCAAATGAACTCCGACTGTTGCTAAGAGCTAAGTCAACAGTTCGGAAGCTTTGGCAGCGCTTCCGCCATCCCAGATTGCAGGCAATTTATCTGCGATTCAAGACCCTGGCTAGGCGCCTCTTACGTGCACATCGCAAAGAGGCCTGGGAAAACACCATGAGGAACGTAAACCTCTCAGAAGAGAAGCCCTGGCGGATAAATAAATCCCTGAGAAGGGACAAAACGCTATATCAGTATCCTATACATGGCACTCGCGGGAGATTATCTTTCGAACGCAAGAGAAAGCCACTGACTTCGCGGACTAATTAGAGTCCCAATTTGAGCCCCGAGAGGACATAGAAGATGAGGATTTTTCTGAACTAGTTGAGGCAACGGTGGATTACCTCTATGAGGATCCTCCGCCACCACACGAGGCGACTCGCATACCAATTGTCACCCCAAGGCAAGTTTCCTCGCAAATTAGGTGTCTCAAACCCAACAAATCCCTGGATATGATGGTGTTACGACACATATGTTACAACACCTACCTCGCAAAGCCATTATCCACTTGACGAGGATTTACAATTTTTGCCTGTATCTTCGACACTTCCCTACTGCTTGGAATGAAGCGAGGATGATTTGCATATTAAAACCAGGCAAGGAGCCCGAGTTTCCATCAAGTTACCGTTCTATTAGTCTACTCCCAATCATTTCCAAAATGTTTGAAAAACTTCTACTGTCCCGCCTAACTCCTCTATTTGAGGAAAGGAGGCTCATTTCGGATCATCAGTTCGGGTTCCGTCAAGGTCATTCCACTACCTTACAGCTCCTGCGTCTTGTTGAGAGGGCTGCCCTGGGTTTCCAGGAAAACTTCAAAACTGTCACAGTACTCCTGGATGTGGATAAGGCCTTTGCAACAACATGGCACCCGGGCCTACTGTACAAACTCAGAGATGCTAATCTCCCCTCCCCCTACCTGTCCCTCATAGCCAGCTTCCTTAGGGACCGCACTTTCAGGGTGCGAGTGGAGGGCACATTATCAACTATCAGACCAATAGCGGCCGGAGTTCCGGAAGGTAGTGTTCTATCGCCACTGCTCTTTGCCGCATACATGTCTGACTTCCCCGTTGAACCCAGCACTGTTACGTGCCAATATGCCGATGATGTCCTCATACTGGCCCGTAACAAAAATCTACGTTACTGCCTTCCCCCATTACAAAGACACCTAGACGCCATTGACAGATGGAGTGAAAAGTGGAGGATGGGAATCAGTCCACAGAAAAGCTCTGCTTTTCTGTTAGGTAAAATTCATACCTGTAGACCAGATAGAGACCTGACACTTGGTCACAGGTGAATCCCTTGGGTCAACACAGCCAAGTACCTTGGTGTACAACTTGACCGAGGACTTACCTTCACCAAGCATGTCACAGCTAAAGCTGCCCAGGGTCACGGAGCTCTAGGAAAGCTCTACCCCATCCTTAGGTCCACTATGCCTACACGTCTTAAATTACGCATATATCGTGCGATCGTCCCTCCCCTGATCCTGTATGGATGCGAGGCATGGGGATTCGTGGCTCAAACCACCATCCGCAGACTGCAAGTCGTGCAGAACAGGGTCCTTAGGATGATCTACGATACTGACCGTAGATTTTCTTCCCATATTCTCCATACGCATTCTGGCATTCCATATATTGTGGATGTTGTGCGAGATAGAGCCCGCTCTATGTATGCGAAACTTACGCCACACCCTAATCAGCTGGTAAATACCCTGGGTCAATATAATCACCATCTTCCCAGGAGGCGCAAAAGCTATCGCTTACCCAAGGATGTCTTGGGCTAATTAGCTTCGCTGCTTCCTCATTTTACCAAACATTCCAATGCATTCGGTTTCTCGCTATTTGACACTGCTTGACTTGGTGGTTAGACAAGCTGACCTTTGCTAAGTGAGCAGAGAGGGGCATGGGTGCCCCAGGATGGGTAGACATTCTAATTGGCACTCATATCCCAAGTCTATAACAAGAGAGAGTAACCAATCATCACCATTGGCTGTCACTGACATAAATAGCTTGTGCAAATTGACTACACCTTTTATACCTCACGGGTAAATCCATACTAAATGGATAGGTACCGTGGGCATACATCCCGCCCGGGTAAACCCGAGCGACCTGATTTGGCTCTTGGCTCTTTTCATCTTTCCTGAAGATGGCCATGGAGTCTACAATGGCCGAAAGCTCAAACATCTTTCCTGAAGATGGCCATGGAGTCTACAATGGCCGAAAGCTCGACCTTTATAAATCTAAAAAGGCTGATCACCCGTGAAACCTTGATCCATCCAGGATATACACTGTATGGCAAAAGTTAGGATTATTTTATATTAAGGGCTAAGGAGATCTAGGAGTGGTCTTTTTATATCATGCCTATTTGCACAACATAAAATAGTTACTATAAAACATAAAATTGCATTTATTTTAATTCACCTTTTTACAATAAAACAACTAAGTCTGTGTACATTCACATGGCCTACTCTGCCAACATTACACTCTATTGCAGCATTAAAGAAAAATGGTGTTCAGATGTGCCATTGTACTTTTTTCTTGCTTGTTTAATCTGCATTTATGACGCAACTACAGCGGTAAATCATATTATTCATAGGTGTGTCACTGTTATTAATTTGTAACTTTTTCACTTCTATTTTTATTTTTCAAATCTCTATTAAAAAACTTTAAGAAATAAAAAATTCTCATTCTGACAAACAGCCTTGTTAAATAACGTATGGGGAAATCCTAGCATGGGTGACTGAATTGCACATTCTCCATTAAATTAATCAAAGCGTTTCCAACATTATTTGTGGTCATTAATCTGAGAATATTGCTAGTGAAAATGCTCTCCAGGTATTCAATGTGGGTTATAAAGGTTGAACTTGGACATTTTAGATTTCCAAAGGTGTCCATGTTCTTGTTCTCGTATGCTTTGAAATGAGAATACAGATTTGTATAGTTAAAATTATTTGCTTCTTCTTGTGAATATGCTACTCATATATCACATTCATGGTTGGTTAAGCATTTTTAATGAAGTACCCACAATTATACTGGAGTGCATTTGTACCGGGTAAATTTTCCCTGTAATCTGTACAGTTTACAATAGTGGCTTTTCAAACTGAATTCTTTGTTACACACAGTTTCAATGAACTACTGTTGTTATTGCAATTTGAAAGCAGAGTGTCAAAATTGTCAGCACAGTTTGAAGAATTTGAATGCTGAAAGTAACTAAGACAAGCTAAATTTTGAATGCCCTTTTAAATTGTATTGGAGTAGGATTGCATGAGTTGCCTCCTTGTTGACGTATACCACCAAAATATTTTTCAAGGCAGTCCCGATTTAATCTTCAAGTGAGGACAAAAGAAAATAAATGTATCTTTAAGTAAGACCAGAACTGCAGAAATATATTTACTGTAATTGTAAACTCCTGAATACATTTGCATGTGACTTATTTCTGCAGTTTAGTGCCGAACACCATCGGCCGCCTTTTCTCTTACTGCTGCTGATTATAAGCACGTCGAAGTTTAAAATAGATTAACACATATTTACACCTTTTGCAGTAGGCATATAAAAGAATTCTTAAGTTATAGATATACCCAGCAGCTAATATGCTCGAGGTAAAATAAACACAACATATCCATTCACTTTGGCTTCAACAACACAGCTGTTTACTCAGTTTACTCACCTTCAACATGACAGACTTCGCGCATGCGCACTAAATTTTGGCGCACGGATTTTTGCCGAGTTTCCTTTCTGTATACTCTCTATTCTGTGGTAATGGAACGCATGATCGATGGACGATTGGTATGGTGGTTAGAAAGACGTAACCTACTGACTAACATCCCGTGTGGTTTTCGAAGACGTGGACCATCTTGTGTCCATATCGACACAGATAATGGACGTATTTATGAAGAACTGTCAAATCATTGGAATATTTTTCGATCTCAAGAACGCTTATGATACGTGCTGGCGAGCAGCGATTCTACGTTCCCTGTATACCTGGAACATACGTGGACGGCTACTGCTGTTCATTCAGGAGTTTATGAAGGATCGCTTTTTCCAAGTAAGGGTCATCTAGGTTTTTTCTCATTCTTTTGTTCAGGAGAGAGTACCCAGGGTTCGGTACGAAGTGTCATGCTCTTTGCTATAGAAATTAACTCCATCTGGAAATGTGCTACACCTGGAGTTTCGTCATGCCTATTCGTAGACGACTTCGCTGTCTATTGCACTGCTTAGCGCTCGGCTTTCTTACAACGATACCTGCAGCAATGTTTGGACAACCTTAGAGAATGGAACTAAAAAAACGGCTTCCATTTCTCAACTGAGAAGTCAATCCGCGTTAATTTTTGGCGCGTAGGAGACGATTACCACCTTCGCTCCGTTTCGGTCCAGATTTACTTCACTGACTTCGCAGATGAGACACGCTTCCTGGGGTTGGTCTTGGACAGGAAGCTTAGTTGGTCGTCGCATATTGCACAGCTAAGAACACGATGTGACCGTTTCCTAAATATCATGCAAGTACTAAATGGCAAATCGTGGACAGCGGATCGGACAATTTTGTTGCGAATGTATCGCACACTGATCCGATCCAAACTAGACTATGGGTGCTTTGTTTATTCGTCAGCATGACCATCTGTGCTGAGAAGATTAGAGGCGGTCCACAATAGGGGCATCCGCATGGCAATAGGAGCTTTTCCAACAAGCCCAGTGGTGATCCTTTATGCCGAGTCCGCAGAATCTCCTCTGCAATATCGGCGTGAGATTCTCTTGGCAAATTATGGTTGTGTGCTTAGATGTATGCCTAAGTATAGGAATATCACCCTTAATCCTAAGCCTGCGGGGTTTCGTTTCGTGGAACTTCTAGCGAAGCTTGAAATGGAACTGCCTTGGATGTTCACCAAGGGCGAGAAGCTTGGCTATCCGGCACGCCCCATGTAGATCTTGGGATGAACGTACACTGGAAGTCCACGATGCCTATTTCATGTATCTGTATGTGTTTCTTAGAATTTTTTCAGGCTACAAAAAGAGCACCAACGGTGTTGGATGTGCATATGTTTAGGGAACCGAACAACATACATTCGGTTTTGCAATTAATACTTCCACTTTTACTGCAGAGTTTTATGCAATTTACCAAGCCGTTTTGTATGTGCGCCGTCGTAAATGAAGTGACTGCCTGATTTTGAGCGATTCCCTCAGTACACTTCAGAGGCTTTTTGAGCTGTACAATCCCCACCCTATGGTACAGCGTATCCAGGATGCTCTCCATGTTTTACAGGCTTCTGGCGTTGACGTGGTGTGTGCATAGATTCCTGGTGACGTAGGTTTGCCGGGGAATGAAATGGCGGATCTGTCAGCTACAGAACCCAGTATTACCATCTCATGTGTTACTTCGGAAGACTTTAAGCTTGAAGTGCGGAGAGCAGTGCTATCGTCCTGGCACGAAAAGTGGTGAGCTCTCCGCTGTAATAAGCTTAGAGGAGTGAACGAGCTTCCGATAAACTGGGTAACTTCCTGTCACATATCTCGCCGCAAGTTGGTTAGTTTCGCTCGTTTAAGAATGTGGCACTGCAATTTTTCGCATGGTTACCTATTTAAAAGGGACCTTTCCCCTTTATGTTCGCTGTGTGGCAACCATTTGTTAGTCCATCACGTGCTGCTAGAGTGTTCCTCTCTAGCGCACCTTCAGGATTCTCTGCAGCTGCCTGCCAGACTTGCAGAGGTCTTAGCGGACGACTAAACAGCGGTTGATAGTGTTGAAGTTTTTAGCGGAGTGTAATATCAATTTGAGGATCTAACATTTTAGATATTCTTTATGCTTTTTGACATATTTATCAGCTTGTTTTATATCTGGCTATCAGCACTGTTTTTTTACGTTTATGTGTATATTTTCTTTGCTGCTAGTAATCTTATTTTTGGTTCAAATTTATATCTGGTTATTGCCATGAACTTTTTAAGGGCACTGATGACCTAGAAGGTGAGTGCCCTTAAACCCACAAACCAACCAACCATGGAGTACATCTCCTTATTCCTGTTCCACCAACTCAACTGGATACTGAGAGTTCATTCTCTGGGTCAACAGAAAATTCCAATGTTGATGAGCATTTTCCACCACACACTGTTGAATACAAGTCACAGCATTTTAGTTAAGAACAGCTGAACGACTTGTCTTAGTAAGAGACTTAGGTATTACCGGCAAGGTCGAATTACTAGGATCGAGATTAAAAGAGAAAAATATGCTGTGCCTAGACACCACATCTTCCTGGTATTTACCAAGTTCTTTAAGATGGAAGACCAGCTTTTTTATTGCAGTGATGTACCAGGTTTTATTCAGCAACTGGGAAGCCCAACATATGATAGTAACGACTGGCGTTTATTTATTGATGCTTCAAAGCGGAGGCTAAACGCAGTTTTATTGCACAATAGAAGCGAATTTGCCTCAATACCACTTGCACATTCCGTTTTCCTAAGAGAATCATATGGAAACCTTGAGACCATTTTAGAAAGATTAATTACCAGGAACATCAATGGCTACTGTTCGGGGACCTAAAGGTACCCAGTATCTTACTAGGGCAACAAGGAAGTTATACAAAACACCCATGCTGTTTATGCGAATGGGACAATAGGGATAGGGTTAAACATTAACAACGAGAGAATGGCCTAAGAGTAAAAGTTTAACACCAGGAGAAAAAAATGTATTCGTTCCAGTCTAGTTGATTAAAAGAAAATTTTATTACCTCCATTGCATATAAAACTAGGTATTATAAAACAATTCGTGAAAGCATTGGACAAAAATGGTTCGTGTTTCAAATATTTGACTAGTAAATTTTCTGTCTGAAGCTAAGTTAAAAGAGCGGGTATTTGAAGGACCTCAGATAAGGCAGTTAATGAAGGATGAAGGACAGTGGATTTTTGGATGTCATAAATTATCATTAACTTCAAGTATGGTGTGCTGCCAAAGAAGTAGTCAATACTTTTCTGGGAAATATAAAGGAACCGCAATATGAAGTAATTGTGAGAAATATGTTAGAAAAACTACGAATACTTGGGTGTAATATGAGTTTGAAACTTTTGTATTCGCATCTAGACTATTTTCCTGATAATTTAGGATCCCTAGATGATGAGCAAGGTGAAAGATTCCATCAAGAAATCAAAGAGATGGAGAAGATATATAAGGGTCGGTGGAATGTTGCGATGCTAGCGGACTACTGTTGGTGCTTGAAAAGGGAAATCGCTCAACCAGGTTATACACGTAAATCAATGCAGCCATCTTCCTGGCAAGGAAAATATAACTTCATACCCTCTTTTACAGGTATTTATTTTTATTGTTTACTGAGAAAGTTTTCATTCTTTATTTATTTTATAACGCACCTTTTATCATCAAGGGGCTTTAATGACCTAGCTGTCGACGGGCCTTAAAATCCTCATCACTCACTCACTCACTCACTCACTTACTCACTCACTCACTTACTCACTCACTCACTTACTCACTCACTCACTCACTCCTTCACTCACACTCACTCACTCACTCACTCACTCACTCACTCACTCACTCACTCACTCACACACTCACACTTTATCATCAAACATACCTTTTTCGTTATCTTTATTATAATATTTATAATAATATTATAATTAATAATTATTATAAATAATAATAATGATGATGATGATGATAATAATAATAATAATAATAATAATAATAATAATAATAATAATAATAATAATAATAATAATAATAATAATAATAATAATAATAATAATAATAATAATAATAATAATAATAATAATAATAATAATAATAATAATAATAATAATAATAATAATAATAATAATAATAATAATAATAATAATAATAATAATAATAATAATAATAATAATAATAATAATAATAATAATAATAATAATAATAATAATAATAATAATAATAATAATATAATCTTTATTATAATATTCAGTAATTTGTGGAAATAATTTACGTAATAGAAAAAACTGCAATAACCATTCAATTTAGCACATCAATATTAGTTAATATGACCTTCCAGATCTTATTTTATACCTGCAAGGAATATTTGAAAGATCTTTCATATTGATGAAAAGTATTCTTAATTGCTATTTCTCTGGCGTTTCTTTGTAATACTTAATAGCCTTTGCAGTGTCCATGTACAAGAGCTGTAAGGATCTAAAAATATATTATAAATAAAGTAGAACGACATTCAAATACTACGAAATATCGGGCCATAATGGATGAAAACGAATTTATCTCTCCAACATTGGCAGGTTGAAGTACATATTATGAGTTATTAGGTTGTTGTATTTAATGGAAAATAATAAACAGATTATATAAAACTGGGCATTCATATACATCCAGAAATAACTAAAAACACTATACAAAGTGTTTTATAACTTCAAGTGGTATAAACTGAATAGCCTAATCATAATTAATTATTTGTTTTAAAGCGTTAACAGCCATCATAAAATTGAAAAATAAAACTATTATGATTCGCCTTTTATTACATCTGGAAAAGCACATTGAATGTTGATATGCACTGACAAGTTTTCTAGATACCAACATCTAGGTATGTGAATGATTCCACACTTACTTTATAGGTGTGGAACTTTAGTTTGGTTTTCTAATCTTCACTGAAGGAATTTTCCAGCGGAAACAAAATTGCCGCACAGAGATCTTCATGTGGCGTGTAAATCCGTTAGTACTGCTAGATGCTTGCAAATTCATGCAAAACTTGTGAATAATTTAATTGCTTTTAATTATATATGGGCAAAGATTCTAATAACAGGTTTTAGGATCATTGTTATTTATTTCAAAATTCACCAAAGAAACATTAGCACGTTCTGTGCGTGGATAACCCGTTTAGAAATTAAAACCAAAGACACAGAAAAAACTGTGTCAGAAAGACGTGTGCTTAATTTTATTAGTGCATCCGAGATTATAAAAATAGTTGGCCATATGACACGCGCTAGCCCAACGCTTGTATAATTTTTACTTTCTCTACTGGTAAGTAGGGGAAGTATTGTATTCCACCCAAAACTTCGATGTCGAGATTTCACCGGAAATATATGTTTTGAGACCCCCTGAATCCAAAAAAAGCATTTTTAGAAAAAGGTCCGTGTGTGTGTCTGTGTGTCTGTATGTCTGTGTGTCTGTCAGTCTGTCAGTCTGTCAGCCTGTGGACAGCATAGCTCAAAAACGAAAAGTCGGTTAAAAACCAAAGTTGGTATTTAAGTTTAATGTCTTTCAAGGATGCGACACGAACATTTTGAAGAAAATAGCCCCACCCTAAACTACCCTTTACATGGAAAATTTTTCGAAAATTTTGATTTTCTTGAAAATGGCTCTAACGATTTTTATTAAAATGTCATGTTTGAGATATTTTGATGACAAATGAAATGTATATCTTGAAGTTTCTGGCTATAGCCCCTGTAGTCGTATTTACTCTGGACGACTTTTGCATAACTGGTAAACCGTTAGAGATAGACCAAATCATACTATACAAAAAATGTAGATCTTGCTAAAATACACAATTTATGTCTCAATAAATTTTCTTGTGGGGTGAACCATTTCGGAGATATTGCTTGTTATGTGTGTGCGCTTCGGAAAATGAAATGAGTCATCGTTGTTCATTTTTTTATGTTACGTGTGCAAAGAGAACGGAATCTCAAAGCTTTAAAAGGTTTGACTATCGCACAAAGCCTACTGTATTCCAATATTCCCCTTGCACCTACAAGGAAATAAGCAATAAGATAATTTGTACAAATGTTTATTTTAACTAACACGAAGAAGATATATGGATAAGAGTTTGTAAGAATGGTTAGTACAAAAGTAGAGAAAGTCATGTGAGTGCAACACATCAGATTTTTTTTTTTTTTCAATTGCAGTAATTATAATGATTGAAGATATCATAAAGGCACACATAGTGTTACAGTTTAGGTGCAGTCATAATATTTTATATCCTGCGGTTTAGTATTTTAGAGAGACATTTTAAGAAACAACCTTAAAACCTGTACTAAGCTATAAACAGTCTTCCCCCCAAAGTGAAACTATTCTTAATTTCAAATCACTCATGTTTAAACATCCACATTGTATTTTTCAGCATTATTTATTTAACACCCTTACATGTTTTCTCGTAATTTGAATAATACCCACACATTTAACTGATGTATAGTTTAATTAGGTACGATACCTCAGCGTACGGTTTGCATTTTGCAAGTCCTTCTGCATGAGTGTGGTTTTGGCGGTGACAGTGACAGTGTGACACTGTGTTTCGTAAATCTATGAGATTCTGAAGGTTTTATTTCTTTTTAATGATACCTTTGGATGGTTTTAAATTGTAGAAGCACTTTAAGGGGTGGCCAGGGTAATCTAAGGTTTGCTGTTTTAAAAAACGACGTTCATGGGTAAAAGTGTCATGTGTGTGATAAGCGGGAGCACAAACCATTTAATCACACAACTGTTTGTGATATTGGCCACTTTCCTGGATTTTATTATTGTTGTATTCCGCTTCCAATAGTATTAAAATGAAAGATAGATACAATATGTTGCAATCAGATAATGTTCTCTACTCACTCTTGTACAAAGCATTCTTGCAAACACTTATTCTTCTATCTACTTCTGTTAATCGAGATAGATGTTTGTAGGAATGGGTTTATTACATATTTGCTTGTAGGTGCAATGGGAATACAGCAGGTTTAAGCAACAGCCATATCTTTTTAGAGCTGGTCGTTATGTGATGGTCAAAGGCAAGATTTTGTGTTGTTGATAAACATAACATGTTTTATCGCAAAACAAGAAAAGAAACGAATAATAGCGAACGGCTAATTGTCTGTTTCATTTTGCTTAATGAGCTCCATTATCATATTGCTCAACTAACAAAAAGTGTTTTTGAGATTTATGAGACAAGTATGGGGAAAATATAGTTCTATGCCACTTCAATTTTCAAGTTCATTTTTAAAAACAATAATAATTATTGACGCATAGAAAACCAAACAGCTGGCGGCAATCCGAACTCCACTGTTCTCACCAAAGCGACCCGGGTTCGATCCCAGGCAAACGCATGTGGGATTTGTGGTGGGCGAAGTGGCGCAGGAGCGGGTTTCTTCCGGGTTCTCCGGTTTCCCCCGCCATCTCATTCCAGCGGTGCTCCATCTTCATTGCATGTATCATCAGTGTCACCGCCAGCGGTACCATATGTAGTAAAAACGGGCATTAAACACTACCCCCCCCCCCCCAAAAAAAAAAAGAAAGAAAGAAAAGAACTCCACCGTGTTGTGTGTTTCATTCATACGGTTATGCCACACACGCTTGACTACGTAAGAAAAATTGGCGCGTGACCTGTGAGAGAAAACCTATGACTCCCTCTTTCCTTTAGAATTTAAAACCTCATTTTTATGTCCTTTAAGTATACTGTGACTTCGGGCTCAACAAAAGACGGAAGCTCCGCACCACATGCCATGCCGGCAAGCTGCCTCGCACAAGTGCTGTGTGTACGTGACTGTCAACAATTGAAGCGGCAGAAACAAAAGGGTTCGAAAACTTTCGCGAGACTTCTAGCTGAGTCATTTCCGGTACGCGCGTGTGTGTGGAATCCACAATGATTCGTGTGACGTCATCCCCAGTATATAAGGCCAAAATGAGTGAGTATTGAGAGAGCTATGGACATGAATCGGTCAGTGTGTCAATGAGTGTGAGACAGGTGTGTGCGCGCGCGCGCGTGTGTGTGTGTCGTGAAGGTTACACTGATTATAACGTTGTAATTAGCGTATGAGGGACAGAGGAAATGATTAAAGACACTGAAAGAACTGAGCAAGGTTATGAGAAGTAAAAACTGTAAACTGCCCAGAGGACTGTAGACTGTGTTAACGACGAGAAGAAAACTGTATTTGTGGTAAAAGTTTAGAAGACAAACTGATAGAAAAATAACCGGATGGGTTTGTGCCACATTGTCACAATATATTAAGGAGTTGCATACGGAGATGACAGCAGTTTACTGAAAAACTATTTTATTAATCAAATTACACCGCTATATCTGGTCCAAAGACTCTGTTGGGTGTACTGAGAGGTAGAAGGAGCTACTTGTTGCCATTTGATATGTTTGATGGACTCAGAGAGAGGAGAAAAAAAAAAAAAAAAAAAAAAAAAACAACAACCACCGGTTTTACACCCTTAGTGCTACAGAATGTATATCTTATACTGAAAATACGAATATACATTTCTGTGCAGTGCACTGAGTTGTATTCAATTTTTAAGGCTATTGAGAGCGTATTCATTCCTTACTAATCTTAGGGAGTTAACAAATGCATAAATATCACATCATTGACTGAACGTTCCGTATAACACATAAGAGAGCAGAGAACACACCTACTGCAGTTCGGTAACACATATGGTTTGCAGAAACACTTTTACAGTATTCCTAATCTGTATGCTGGGCATCTATCTAATTTCTTGCGCCATTTGATTATACCTCCGGCTTTAGAAGGTTGTATTTTTCCAAGAGAGCTGGTCCCTTTTCTATATTTAGACAGGGAATGCCAATACCGCTGGAAGCCCTCACCATAATTGGAAGTGAGTAGGAATAAATAGCTGCTATGGAATAATTTACGAAAATATCTAAGAGATACCTACCTGACATTACGCAACTAAAAATCAAAGCGATATGCCAGAATGACGTACTGTATACTCGTAGGTATCATTGTTGTTGAAATCCTCAAAGGAGGCGAAGCAAATAGGTCCATCCACGTGTGCACTGAATGATATTCCAGTAACGCGTTGTAAAGATTTGCTATCAGTTTAACTTCGAAAATGTTAAAGTCAGCTTTTTTCTCTCTCAACAGCTACAGTAGCAAAAGTATCGTATTTGACCCAAAACATTGATGTAGAAAATTTACCGAGAATGTATACTTTGAGGTCTTCTGAAACCAAAAAAGTTCATTTGGAAAAAAAGGTCCACCTCTCGGGAGGATGGATGAGACGAATGGATCCTAAGGGCGGTTGCAACGCTGCTACAACAGGCCAGGTAGCACGGTCCCTACATTTTCCCAGTTAGAAGCACCCCGGCGGAGTCTGGCTCAGCCCGGTTCCTATCCCACTCCTCGGGTTCGCACTCCCAAGGGGGGCACGGGACTCGGAAAACGACTTTTCTCCCTCCCCTCGGGCCATACCATGGGGGCTCGGAAAAGCTCCAATTCGGGGAATGAGATTTCCACAGCGCATCCTTTTCCCCTGCCATGCTGCTGCCGCGACGGTCGCCGACGCTTCCAACCTTGAAAGAAACCTAACGGGATTAAGGGTGAAATGAAGTTATTAATGTAACGAAATAAATGGGCTAATTCGGAGGATATGAAAATCCTTCCCAGCATTCGCCTGGCGACCCGGAGAAACCTCCGAAATAAACCAGGGGCCATGAAGGACGGCCGCGACCTCCCGAATGCAGGCCACTGACGTTACCGCCTGAGCCGTCGCTCTCGGTAGTAGTCGAATTCAATATCTTTGAAAGATGCGACTTGAAATTTTTCTAAATAATCTTCAACCCCAAGATTCAATTTGCATCCCTTTACATTCAACATTTTTGGAAAATTATGTTTTTATCAAAACAACGCTTAACGATTTTGATTAAAACGCTCCATGTTCAAGACATTATCATGACAAAGGAAACATATAATTATGTTGAATTTTATGGGTATAGCCTGTGAGGTCCTCTGTGATTGTGTTTTCCAAACTGCACAAAACTGCAGCTCTTATTAAAACACACATTTCATGCATAATACTACTTTTTATGGAGTTAGCCATTTCTTGTTATTGGTTTTTAATTTTCCAATATTTATTACTTCTCTCAAATAGGAAGTAGGATTTGAAAGCTATCACATATAGTCCAGCTCTTGGGAAGATTTGTCTATTGCATAAGTCTATAGTATTTTCACATTCCCCTTGTACCAACTAGGAAATATATAATAGAAACATTTCTGCAAGTGTTCATCTCCTTTAATATGAAGCAGGTAGTTTTTAAGAATACTTTATACAAGATTGGGTAGAGAAAGCCATGTGAGTGCAACACACACATTTTTTATTTACGTCATAACTTTCTCATTTTCTTTCCGTTTGAGTCTTAATTTAGTCATTTTGTTGCAGTTACATGTATTATATAAAGGTTTCTATATTATTGACGCTTTAGATATGGATCAAAAATTAGAAATTTGACAGTTCAAGTGAGAAATAATAACATATGTGCACCTTTCTCTTGTAAAGAATATATTTCTATTGAAAGATTAGTTGGGAGAAAAGGTTGCTTGTGGGAGGAGGGGTTGCCGTTGTCAGTGAATTCATGTTCCAAACTAAGTTTTTCCTTTCTCCTCGTCCTTTTGCAGAGCGCGGTGGTGTTGCGTTAACGTGTGCGACTCGCATTCGGGCGGTCGCGGGTTCAACCGCGCACTCTCATATGGGTTTTCGGTGGTTTACTCCCGTCACTTAGATGAATCCTGAGGTGCATACTTTCATACCACGGTTTCCCGTCCATCATTTCCCATTTTCCTCATCTTTCAGATGCGTTTTCAGGCTCGTGCCGGAAGGAAGGGGCGGATGCTTGTAAACTGCAACTGCTGTTCTCAGCGTTAGGTGACTTTGTGTGGTCGCTGTCCTCTCGTGGGGGAAACGCTTGTACGGCACTGGACCCGGAGTGATGTGGCTGCTCGGCTGGGCGCTGAGCCGAGATGAAGGGATCTCAGCTCTTCTTAGGGACTTCCGCGTCTACCTGCAACCCTGTGTCATCCTGCGGTTCCCTTCAACTCTCCCTCCTAGCGACTCAGCGCCCAAAAAATCTATGTAGGTCGAAGTGTACGAGGTGTCCCCCTCCATCGGTTACTCTCCCCTATCCTACTCTTCTTTTCTCCTGTCATAGGCTGTGAGATACTCCTCATTCGCAGCACCTTTGTACAATCTGACAACTCGAAAGTTCTTTTTTGGTAGAGTTTAACGCCCCTTTTTACTACTACGGCACCACAGGCGGTCACACTGATGATACATGAAATGAACATGGATCACCGGTGGAATGAGATGGCGGGGGAAACCGGAGAACCCGGAGGAAACCAGCCCAAGCGCCGCTTCGTCCAACACGAATACCATATGCGGTTGCCTGGGATCGAAGCCCATGGTCTAACCACTCGGCTACGGCGCGGCCTCGACAGAATTGATGGTACAGGTATTTTTCAAAAACACGTTTCTTAATTTTCCGTTCGGAATCTTCAAACAACAACTGGAACAAGTATACTTTAATTAACTTTATGGGTTACCCCGTTATAAGTTTTATATCTACTATTCTATTTGTATAGCAGTAATTACCCATATATACATTAATTTACAAGGTGCTCTACCCTAACTATAGTCAATTAAATATCTACGTATAACTTTTAAGATTATTTTTTGTACTAATTATTAGGTATGATTTTCAAAATGTTAGTGTGATTTCATAAGTCACTTTTCAAACATTATTAGTCATCCGGCGCAGCTTCATTACACCGTTCTCTAGCTATTAACGTTTGAAAGTTTTGTAGTCAGTCTTAACGTCATAATTCCAGGAAGAACTGTAGTTGCAATATTTATCTGTTTTTCTCCGATTGTTTTGGTGTGTACCACACCATTCAGGAAATGCTACTGCCTATATCGCCTGAACTTAATTGGAGACTCTGAAGTCTCATTAGAAATGCATTTTGGTAAATTCCCCTCCCATGTAGAGGAAGCGATAATCATAATTTTACATCTTCAAAGTAGTAACTATTATTCTGAAAAGTTGTTCTTTTGTTCACTTTTATAAATCACTACGGTCGGGATTTGAAACATGATATTCATCAAATAGAGCATCGTCACCACTTTTCCGTAACATGAATACGGAAAACATTTGCGTTAACTTCATCCATTTTAAGTCTTTTGGTCATTTCCTTTACATGAATACCAGCGCTTGTTATCTGTAATTCAAGCTACGAGAGCCAAGGGCAATGTAAGTGAATGATAAGAAACGTTAATGAGCAATTAACAACCTACGCAGTACGCAGTTTGCCTTGAGAATGACACGAAGGTGTGGAAACGACCGTTGGAGATGTTTTGAGTTTAACTCAATTTTATTGAAGTGAAGCGAAGTTTTAGTTTCTACATATTTGTGTAATTTCTGGATTATATTGCTTCACTGTTAACAGCTTCAGATGTTTTGTGGGTTCCCAAAGAAAAAAGAAAGAAAGAAAAAAAGAGATACCTAAAAAGAGACAAGCAAAATTCTTTCCGTGAACTACAGGTATCATATACTGCAGAAACTTGAGTGTTGCGACGAAGTGATACAATCAACTGGAAGCACTGGAAATGCATATATGGAGAAGAATGGAGCAACTAAAACTGAGAGCCCAAAAAGAACGAAGGTAGAAACCTGGTTAGGATGCGTAAAAGACAAATTACTTCTCCATTTTGGACATGGAAATGAAGTAGCTGATTGGTTGGAGATGCTATCTAGCTTCTTGACGAATGGATAAAGATTGTTTATTATTTCACTTACTGTCACGTAGACATTGTGTGAACGCTGCTATGTCTTTTTATATCAATTTGAACGAATTTAGCCACAATTTACTGTTAACGTGACGTTGGTAAAGCTCTCTTAGAAGTTAGACCTTTGTATGACATTTTAACATTAACTTGTAGGTAGAAATGCGTTACAGCATTACTCACACAATATTTGCGCTAGTTAGTGAGCTAATAAATCGTGTACATCCTTCGTCAAGAAGCTAGATAACTTCAAATATTTTACACAAGCTATTTCTTTTCGGCGAAACAGCTGTTTATTGACAATAATTGTATTGGACGTATTTGTTACACTCATCATGTAGAATCCCTAGTTAACGTATGGCCGAAGCAGTACCTTTCACACGATATATATATATATATATATATATATATATATATATATATATATATATATATATATATATATATATATATATATATATATATATTCAGGGTGTCTCAAAAATCACCGACAACAGTTAGTATGTTTGCAGGACGGCACACTGAATTTTTTTGAAATAGGAACCCCTGTTCGGAAATGCACTATTTGGACGCTGTGGCGCATCGTATGGAGTGCGCTCACAATTCGTGAATAAACCCAACTTCGATCTGTCTACATTACAAACGGGCTTCGAATTGTGTGCCTCCTACTTCAATGCAGAGCCTATATTGGCGGCAGTGAGCGTCATGCACATGACACAATACGTGCGATTGTCTTTGAAGATTTCAATCGCTCCGTATACTCGAGACATAAGGCCAACGGCTGACATTACAGTGAGTACCATACGCCATACTCTTCATACAACTCCACAGAAAATAGTGGGGAGATGTCAGATATGGCGACGTTAAGATGATTCCGCACATTTACGTCAAACTGCGAGTCGGCCATTTCAGCAACTGGGTACTGGTATGTGTCTAACTGCTGCTAAAAACGTTATTGTACTGGAAACTACACAAGTAACGCAATAAGATGCGCACCAGGGACTGTACGGAAGAATTTAGAGCAAGTGCAGGAATAATATTATTATGCTCAGATCGTTCATCTCAGCCTTCCTATTAAGATACGAAAACGAATATTAACAAATTGCCACAACCGTTTGTTCTCAAACTTCGATACGCTACAGCGTCTAAACCGTGCATTTCCAGACGGGATTCCAATTTGAAAACCGGTCAGATTGCCATCCCACATAATACACTAAGCTTTCTCAGGGTGGTCCATATACACCCTAAGATAATTAATTAATTTAAAAAAAAAGGAGCAGACTCTGGAAGCGCATATTGGTTGCTCATGTCCTTTCCATGGCCGGTTTACAATGGTGTCATGAAATGCGTGTCTTTAGCGTCGTTCTGTTGTAATTTCTCATACTGAGTCTCAACTATTCAATGTGAGCCGATGGCCGAGTGGTTGCACTTAGACAAATATATGCTTCCAGAGTCTGTTCATTTTTTTTTTGTCTTAGAGTGTATAACGTTAATGCCTCTAAACGATCAGAAAAAAACAAATGCCTTGAATTTAAAATCCTATAGGAGCAAGGAATCTTCCAAATTGTGACAGGGAAAATATTTTGATTGGACCCCTACGGGGTGCAAGGGGCCCAGCCTCAGAATTATAAATGAAACCATGGTAACTTTTTCTATATTCTGATACCCCACAATAAACTAAGTAACTTTATTAAAACATCTTTTTTTTAATGTATTGTTGAGCTGTTATAGGATATGTTCACTGAAAACATCTTCCTTATGAACTCGGAAGAAAATAAAATATCAAATGAAATAACAAGTGCATATACTAATATGCATTATTGGGCACCTGAATGGGTCAGAACTGTGGCCCTTTAGCATCGCTGGTCGCTAAATCTTTGGTGTGTAATCCTTAATAACCTTGTCAACGGCTCTTACTTCTTGTAAAAAATGAGGAGCGTTCTTTCAAAACTCGATAGATGCACAAAATGCGTTTCTGAGAAAAACGGGTTTTTCTATTTATTGGCAATACTAATTGCTTAGCACAGCAACTGTATAAACCATTCAATTCTCCTACCTGACACTGTCTCACTGAATGTGAAAACAAACAGGTAACACAGTTTAACGGGTGCAAATTTGGGGTTTGAAAATGCGGAGTTTTTTCAAAAGCCGATAGATGCTGCTTAACTTTCCAGCGTGAGCGAGAAATTAAGACATGAAATTTCGTTATTTTTGTCATTTATTGTTTTTGTTGCTTTTTATTTATGCATTTATTACACTTTTATTTATTTTCATCTCGTTATGACACATAATGTACTATATAACCAACATATTAATGTTTATAAGGATTATTTTATAAGGTATTATAGCAATGTATTTTGTTTTATTTATATAACAAACATATTGAATACACACAACGAAATTTCAAACGATATGAATAAATAAGCTTTCACCTTTGTTAGTGCTTGTGCAGTCTGTGCATGGTGTTCGTTTCTCTTTTCCACATCTGCCTCTGTCTTAATCCTCATCAGTCCCATGTGTCAGTGTGTGGTGTACGGAATTAAAGATTAAAAAAGTTGTAAAATATGTCTTTATATTTTGATAATGAGCAGACTAGTAGATTTCTTAATCATCTTTCGTTGCAGAAGTTGGTTCACATTTTTCTGATATTAAGTTCTGGAGGTAAATATACCCTAATTGATTTTGCTCTTCCATAGTGGCTTTCTCTACATATTAATGTCTTGCTTTATAGCAGCAGTAATGCCCTTCTGTAATATTCTTGTTCTGTCACCTCTTCTGGTTTCCTTTGGCGCATTTCCAGATAAGTGAAATTTTCTAGCCAGGAGAGATAATCCAACTTTTGACACCTCTGTGATTCCTTAGAAGCTTTAGCTTTAGAATTTTGTGGAGTGCACTCGAGACCACGTGAACATTTAATTTCTGGAGTATGAGCTTTCCTTGACTTGCATTTTGATTTCCTTTCCTTGGTTTTGCAATTCTTACCTCCAGCGCATTCTACGACTGGTACAGTTTCACAATCTGACCTCCTGTCCATTGTGCATAGTACAGTGCATTGTCTCAACTAAGAATAAAAATGCCATGTAAGTATAAAAAAAACTTGTAGAAGCACCTGCCTGCCTGTGCAAGGGGTCCCGGGTTCGATTCCCGGCAGGGCGGTAGGAATTTTTCTCCAGCCAAGATTATTCTTCATCCTTCCCTGAGTCTGGAAGTATGAATGAAAGTGTGAATGTGTGTGTGAATTCAACGTATAAAAACCCCCAAAGACCGAAAAACTCACTGTTAAACGAGTAACACCATTGCCAAAAGGCAAGGTCGCCGATATGACCTCTGCAGTTAAAGGTGGGACAAAAAGCTTTCAGAAATGAATGTGAAATCCAAGCACACAACCTGAGTTCGCAGTTATTTCCAACGAAGCAGCAGTGTACAAAGCTTGCAGAAATGATTGAGAATTCCAAGAATCGCAATAGTGAGATGGCGGTCAATGTCAAAATGCGTTTCATAGAATTGAGGTTGCTACACTTTGGATTATGAAATCACAAAATTGCATCTATCGAACTTTGCTTTAACTGAACAAGTGCATCTATCGAGTTTTGAAAAAACGGCTGGTATTCGTGGTGGGCGAAGCGGCGTCAGGGCGGGTTTTCTCCGGGTGCTCCGGTTTCCCCCGCCATCTCATTCCACCGGTGCTCCATCTTCATTCCATGTATCACCAGTGTCACCGCCTGCGGTGCCGTAATAGTAAAAGTGGGCGTTAAACACTACAACAACGGCTGATATTCCCTAGCTTCTACACAGAACAAGGATAGAATTTTGCAAAATCTGATTTCACAGAACGGTGCAGAAGGTGAAAATTATGCCGATCATATGTATAACTCAATTTCGTAACATTTTGCATCTATCGAGTTTTGAAAAAACGCCCCTCAATTGCTGATGAATCATATTACCATTGTCTCAACAATGAATTATTTTCCTTTTTGGAAAACGTGTCCTTTAGTACGAGAAGAGATTACCGTGGTGCACCATCACATTTTGCAATATGTGCACGTCAAATTCTAAATATAAAATTTGGTGATAGGTGGATTGGTCGTGCTGGACCTATCATCTGGGCTACTTGTTCACCAGACTTAACCGCTGATGACCTAGAAGTTGAGCGCCCTTAAACCAAATCCAACCAGACTTAACACCCTTGGACTACCTATTATGGGGATACATAAAACGGAAAGTCATGGAAAGTCATCAAGCCAACGATGCTGAAAAAATACGGTTTTCATGCATTTGGGGTTTTTGGATGCTTAATGTATATTATGTCTATTAACTTGGTCTTTGAGTTGATACTTTATTCTCTCCCCGAGTTCATGAGGGAGATGTTTTCAATGAAAGCATCCTGTAACAGCTCAACAACTCATTTTAGAACAAAAATATTTTAATAAAAGTTCCTTAAATAGAAAATGTTTATCCGGACTTGTGGACCGTGGTCTAGTAGAAAATCTCCTCCCAGACATTTCGTTTGAAGCTGCGTCCAACATCCTCATTGGTGTGACCGTAGTACTCCGCTAGTCTCGGCGACGACTGATACGGAGCCGTTTGGTTTCACAGGTTTGATACGTTTAGCATGTGTGGGCGATTGAAGGTTGATCCGGTCTTTGTTATTGGTTTGGCTGCGCAGGCTGGGCTTAAGTGGTGGCTGAGGCCTTGTGTATTAATGTTACAATGGACCATCATAATTGTCATTACTGATCTCTAGAAAACCCACTTTGGATTGTCCAAGAGCACACTCAACATGCACAAAAGGTGAATGGGCAAGGTTTGGTAGGTAATCACATCATTGGATCATTTTTATGTAGAAAACCTTAAATTCCAATATTTATCTCGACCTGTTGCAGAACAGCATTCCAGCTTGCCACCATTTGTTTCCAGACGAGAATGAGGAAATATGGTATCAACAAGATTGTGCTCCAGGGTATTTTGGAATGAATGTGACTGACTACCTGAATGCAACGTTTCCTGGTACATAGATTAGTAGAAGATGGCCTACTGAGTGTCTACCAAAATCTCCAGACCTCAATCCATTAGAGTTTTATTTGCGGGACTGCTTGAAATCCAAAGTGTACCGCAATAGGCCAGAAAGTATATTAATTTTAACACTAAAGATTGGAGACAATATGCGTTTGATTCATCCAAATACTGTGCGAAAGGCGTTACCCAATTTCCGTGATAGATTGGGCCATTGTTTAGCCATGAATGGTGTTCACTTTGAACATTTGTTGTGAAATTAAGGATATCAACAAATGAGTAATTTCTAAATTTCGGTGGTCATCATACAAAGCATTAATGAAACAATCAATTCAGACCGACTAAACCAAAACAAGGGTTATTGTATCATAATTATACAAATACAACTGACATTCATACACAAAATTCTGAGCAGATCCCAAAAGCCTAACGATAAATATTATGCATTGACATTTAAACATATTTTTGGCATGTCCTATATTGTATGTAAAGAAATCGGTGTTCCAAATTATGTACGTAATAGCAATAAAATTATCGACCTACCTTAAATACCAATTATCCGTAACTACAAGCTCAGAGAATAAATTTGATTTCATTCTTTGAAATTTAACAAGCTTAAATAATAATTGTGGTGCTTTAAACATCTAAGTCTGACATCCACATACTTCTTCTTCTTCTTCTTCTTGTTCTTCTTCATCTTCATCTTCATCTTCATCGTCATCTTCATCTTCTTCGTCTTCTTCTCGTTCTCGTTCTTGTTCTTGTTCTTGTTCTTCTTCTTCTTCTTCTTCTTCTTCTTCTCCTTCTCCTCCTCCTCCTCCTCCTTCTTCTTCTTCTTCTTCTTCTTCTTCTTCTTCTTCTTCTTCTTCTTCTTTTTGTAACTGCATTGAAATCTCGTAATGTCTCATGTGTTAATGTTAATCACTTTTAGACTGAGAACTGTTTGCGTTATGTTGTTTCTTGTGATTATTTTTATACAGAGACAATACTGTCGTATTTTTAGTGATAATACTTTTTGCATAACGTAGTTTCTTTTGAGTATTCCGTATCCAAGTGATTTAAGAGATTTTACAATTCTAATACCATTATTACTTAAGGGTTCCAATTTATTTAAAACTTTATCATAATTAGATATAGAGCTACTCAAAAGGAAGGAAGGAGCAAATTTCTGCTTTTTATATAGAAGAAGCTGTTTAACACGGAAGCAAGTTTTGCATGCCACTAATTAGAGGTTCAGTTTTCCGAACCTTGAGTTTATATACATTTAAGAACAACACATTGACACAAGGAAATATTAAACTTTAGGTCACCTGTCACTTGTAAAGTTGTGTATCATAAGGCGTCTCTTTATTCAATCAATTGGGAACGTGGATTGTTGCAGTATACAAGGTTATTTTATTGCGCTCTCCATTTTTACATCAACAATCAACACTGCTTTTTGTCAGTGAACGAACACTCTAATTTTGATTTAAATAAAATGGAGCGTGGAAATCCGTTTTTGATTTTCACCATGTTTGAAATTAAAACCTGAAATATGCATCTTCTTTCAGAATAACCGTGCATTTTTTTAAATACTTTCTAATAGGCCAGATAATGAGAATGTTTCTGTGGAAGCACTTTATGGTTTTCCCCCTTCATATGCTGTCTTCTGATTCACTGGAGCTGAAAATCCAGATTACTTATGTGTAATGAAATAGAGTTTTTCGGTAAAAGTGTCTTGTTTGTGTTTAAAACGTTTTCTTTTTAGAGATCTTTCTAAATCCACAGCAAGATGGGCAGATCAGCTTCAAGGCCTAATGAAATGCGCCCCGCCTTATTGACAACTCAGCCAATAAAATGCTGTCACACTTGGAGTAACAAATAGCTGACTCAGCAAATAAGCTCATTCGACGTCAGATTACAATCAAGAGCAAGCAGGAAATATCCATTAAGGCCGTATCGATACACATCACAACTGCAGCTATCGCTTCAAGTTTGGAGATAGAGCAGTCAAATAAATCCGTCCATGTTATGTTAGTTGCTGTTAAGTCCAACACACATACACACAGGGAGGAGAGGGAGAGAGAAAGAGAGGGCGAGCACAAGCTTGTATGAAAGCTTGTAGGATTTCCAAATTACCATAGCCCATGCCACATTTCAGAGGATTGTCACTCTACACTTAAATTAGGTTGCATAACATCATACATAAATATCTGATACATCTGTGAAGTGAAGTTGAACTTCTTTCCACAGGCAGTCTCATGTCCGACCGCGAAAGGCAATTCCCGGAGAGGCTGATAGAGTTCGAAGAACTGCTATATTTCTGTTTTCATTATGCCTATCCATGTTAGATTGAGTAATGCACCGGCATAAAACTCCATATCCGTTTCAGTGTATATTTCGAGATCCCTTTAAGGGAAGTGGGAGATGTGGAGCCTAGTCAAGTACACCCTCGACAAAGTAATCCTCTGTTTTCTATTACTAAGTGAACTCCTTTGGAAAAAAAAAATCAGGCATATATAAGATGCTACGGGAAATATTACTAGAAAATTTCAGTATCCTAACCCTTACAGTTTCTCTTTCAAAATTGTTTAATAAGTAAGCAGAAGAAACTATTTTGTGAAAAATACGGTATATTACTGTCACAAAATTAGAATAAGTAGCACCACACTAAAATGTTCTACATTTTGGTCTCATATGTCTGTTATGATATCGACCTAGATTTATATAAGTATCTGTAATACTTTTTTCTAGAATAAAGTTTTCAATATAAAGAAAAATGAAAATGTAAAATTTACACAATTTTTCAAAAATTCATGGGTGCCATATTCAAATGGTGAATTATGTCATCATAATATTAGGTCTTCTTCTTCTTCTTTTCCTGATTACCCTCCCCTTATGTAGGACTTACACCCCCTAGGACTTACAAGCCATTGTCTAGGGCCAGAAGTTTTGTCGGGGAGCAGAGAAACCTCTGTACCGGACAGAGTGAAGACCTGGAAGCGGCTGGTCAGCCGAGCACCAGGTATGATAGTGAGCAAGAGGATGATATAAAATTCAGGCGAAATCGATGATTGGAAAGGTAATAATGGAGCAGTTGGTGGAACAAATGGCTGGGGAAACCAGAGAACCGGGAGAAAACCCGCCAAGACGCCAGTTCGTCCACCACGAATACCACATGCGGGTCCCTGGGATCGAACCCGGGCCGCCTAGGTGGTAGGCGAACGTTCTAACCGCTCGGCCATCGCGCCGCCAATACTAGGTCAAGATATGCAATTCTGTATAGAAAAGAATTGTGAACATTTTCAAACTTCTAGCTCTAATGGTTGCAGAGAAAAATTGCAATTTATATAAACAAATTGTTTTCGAGAAAATGCTAATGAAACAAAAAATTTGTTATAATAGTGTACATGAAACCCCACGTTAAGCGTATTTAAATAAACAAGCATTGTATTTGAAACCATAGAAGTATAGATATTCTTCTTCAGAAGGTATCTGAGAACTTAATTGTAATGAAAATGAAATATCACATTTGTGACCATTTCACACTTCCCGCTTCCCTTAAAGGGGTCTGAAATTATATACATACGGATAACTCTGTCTCTGTCTCTGTATCTCTTATGTTTGTTTTCCTTTTTTGTAGCGTTTAACGGCCGTTCTTAATGCATACGACACCACAGACATTAAGCCTCGGAATTTGGAGCCCGGTATGCCCTGCGGTCATCTAGGACTGCAGGCATAACGTAAACAAAGCTAACACAACGTGTGCTCAGTGATGGTAGGAGGTGTTTGTTGTCGATCGCTTAGCCACAGAAGGTCGCAACTTCCGAACCTTAACTGATGTTATTTGAAATTAAATGATTATTGAGAAAGGAAAATTGGCAACGAAACGCTCCATTCCTAAGTTTAAGGTACCTCTCCAGCTTTCAAACCCCTAGCTCAACAGCACACGAAGGGCCAAGGCTTGCCTTCCAGCCGCTGCGTCCCTCACCTCTGCTCACTACAGGTGTCATTGGTAGGGTGCGATACTGGAGGGTGGGATGTGCTCAGCGCTCCGAGCCCAATTGGCCAGTTATACGGCCTTCGCGACCTTGGCTAAAGGTAATGCAAACGGTACGTGGTGTTCCCAAGCGATCACCCATCCATGTACTGACCACGCACAGTGCTGCTTAACTTCGGTGATTGGAAGAGAACCGGTGTTTTCAGCGTGGTATGGCCGTTGGCTCTCCAGGTTTTGCCACTGAGAAAAACCTCTGTCAGAGAGGCTGGTCCGGGTTGGATTTGAGCCGTGGACCTCCGCTCACGAGTTCGTGCTTTAGTTTAAAGCAGCTAGGCCATCTCTGTCGGTACTCTTATATCAGTTAGAGGTCTGCACGGGCTTGGGCCTAATTTGAAATTGCCGGACTCGGGCCGGGCTCAGGTTTGGTTGAGGCCGAGCCGAGCGGAACCTAGGAATGCCGATGAGTAAAAAGTAAATCCCAGCACAACAGCCCATGAAGGGCCGAGGCTTGCCGCCCAACCACAGCGTCCCCCACCTCGGCCCACCACAGGCGTTATTGGTGGGGTGTAGTACTGGAGGGAGGTACATGGTCAGCGTTCCGAGCCCTTCCAGCCACTTATGCGGCCTTCTCGACCTGGGGCCACCACTTCTCCATCAAGAGGCTCCTCAATAGGCCCCCCGGGACCTAAAGAAGAGTGCACCCCGTGCTAGACCTCCCAGCGGGAGAAAACTTCCCATGCTGGTACCTGGGATCGAACCCGGGTCCTACGCGACAGAAGCAAGCGCGCTACCAACTGCGCTACGAAGGCGCTCAATTATAAAACATATTGATATATACTTTAATGTTTTAAGGCAAAAATGTTTATGAATTTTTTTCAACCTAACCTAATGCTTTTATTTTTATTTTCTATTGTATGCGGGATACAAAAGCGCAGCAGATAAGTTTCCCATCTTTAATTTTCTGTATTTAGCTTACCAGAACATCTTCACTATCATGGACTTTTTGATAATTGAGAAAGAACGTGACAGGGACGAAAGCTTGCTACAACGAAGTCCTTTAATATTCCAATTTGTTTCTTGTCCTATGGAAATAAAATACAGCCACAGACAGTGGCGTGACTAAGGTTTTCGGTGCCCCACTGCAAATAAATATTGGGGCCCTACTTAGTAATAAAGCTTAAAAATGGACCGATTAAAATATTACATACTTACATAGAAAAATATGAAAGTGAAGCAAACTCAACTAGCGATTAACTCCTTTTGGAACAAATAACTTGGTGAATTGTTAAAATAACACTCCCTGATTAGCAACACTAATGGTTATTTTTCCTGAATAAACAACACGCAGTCGCTAAACGCATAATGCACAAAGGTGGAACAAAATCGTTACCTGTTAATATTCTGGGTAAGTCAGGTATTAATCCAAGCAAACTTCTATTTGTGGTGTCTCAGATATCGTTCAGAAGCAATGACATTGAATAACTGTTAGAGCAACACATACTGATTGATCCTATTCTTTATGACCAAATTCTGAGATAATCAAATTTATTGGTCACTCGTTTTCGCATAGGTATGTATATACTATGTAGTTCGTTCGGCTTTTATAACAACCGTATTGAATAAAATACTATGCTTTAATGAATTTATCTGTATGATTGTGAATGCTTTCGACAGCATACACTCTTGAAGGTAAGCTTGTTTCTCACTTTTAAGCAGGAACGTGTAGGGAATGCTTACATGGCACACTTCTGTTGTCAGTGTGCCATCACTGAAATGAGCATTTTTCCTAGCGCTTTTCCATGGTTGAATTGAATATACAATACCCTTTTTAAGAAAACTATTGAAGGCACTATAGGGGCCCTTAAAGATCGCCCCCCCCCCCGACCGGTGTGGTCTGCGGGGCCGTTATTTACACCACTGGCCACAGAAGTGAAAGCGTACCTCAGAAGGAAACGAAAATATCAGCTTTGGATAGAAAAGGTTGTTGCTAATAGTTCTCAAGTTTAACAATAAGTTCAAGGCATTTTATTTTATCGTGAATTCTTAACACTGGATGTACAAAAAACCGCATAAGACTGATTTTATAACGATGACTATTAATCTATCACACAGTGCGTAGTCTGACTATTAGACTCGGGTATTTTAAAATTCGTTAAAATATGACCCAGCTTAAGCAGTATTGCCCTCCGGAGTTTTCATTTTTATCACTGTCTGAAATAAATGTTTAATAATGTTGAGAGCATAAGTCAAAAGAGAATCCGCTTTTGTGTAATTGAAGCTGCGTTATTAGGGGGGATTTAAAATAACCTTGCAAAAAGAACCTAACGTGTAATGGGGTTGTAAAATAAAAGGGGTGGTGGGGGTAATGTACTTAAGTGAAGCTGCGTTATTGGGATTTAAAATAATCGTGCAAAAGGGACCTAAGGTGCAATGGGGGTTTAAAATAAAGGGCGTGTACGGAGGGTACCTTTTGCTAAGTGCTTTATTAACGGCAGGTATCCTCAAAACGCACTATGTGCCAGAGAAGATCGTGAGAACGAGGGGTGTGAATAATTTCTCAGGACCCTTTGTGGATCATCAGGTGACTAGAGTACCACATGTCTATCATAAATTAACCCTCGCCCCTCCGCCCCGGTTAAATTGAGTGAACTGGAAGATCCGCATTCATAGCTACCTCAGGTTTCCTGCCTAAGCCCCTCCCTCCAACTCCATTAGACGCATGTGTATCCCCTCCCTATTCTGTATATAAGTATGTTGCTATATCAGGAATTGATGACTTTTGGAGTGAGTGCGTAGAGGAAGCGTATCACTACACTTACTACCACCAGTAGCCATACAACGGGCTCATGCATTCAATTGTATGTAACGTACCTTCATATCACGAGCAGATGTCTTCTCGAGATATATGTACAGAAAGCTGCCTCGTATACTAAATAAGTTACTTGTAAGTAGGTCATTTTAGTTACCTTTCTTTAGAAAACACTATTCTATAATACGTCTAAGAAAAATGGGTAACATGATACATGACTATTTTCTTTTCAGAGAAGCGGATGACGAGCAAGAACATAATGATGTGGATCACTTAGACGCATTTGTTTCAACACACGCCGCCCAGTGCCATCCTGGGGTTTTGTAATGGCTACACGCATGCAACCCTATATGAAAAGCCAGAGGTGCATGGAGAGATGACATCATACTTTCTGTGCAACGAAAACTGTGGTGTATATCAACTCAGGCAGGGTAACCTAAAGTAAGTAGTATTACAGGGAATAATTGAATGTACTTAGCAATGTGGGATCATTGAATGTTATAACGAAAACGTTATTCTTGTTCCCGAAAACGCATTACAGCGCCTATCCCAAAAGAGCCCCTAGATCCAGACAGCAGAGAGGTGGATAAAGTAGATGCCGGCATCGCAGAGCGTGATACCCTCCCGATAGACGATCTGCTGCAGGTGACTCCAGAGCACTGACCCAGCAAACAAGCAGAACTCCACAAAACATTGCTGTAGGTATTCAACCATATCCATGAAACAACCTTTCTTGCATAAAAAAATGCAACTGCTTTAACACACTATCTTATGTGTTTCTTTTCAGCAGATCAGCTTTTTCCATTAACAAAACCTAAAGTTCTAAGAAAGGCAATGTGCAAATGTTTCAGATTCAGCAAAACATTGAAGAAGAAGAAGAAGAAGAAGAAGAAGAAGAAGAAGAAGAAGAAGTGGACGAAAACACCTTAGCCGATCTCCATAGGAGGCTCAGACTCTTGGAAGATTGAATGACGCGACTTGACAACCCCAAGAAAGATGGAAGCAGCAGCAAAACTCGTGCTCCAGAACGCCTCACTCTCAAGAAGCCATAGTGTGAATGATGTATTATTTCGTGACATTCCAGCGATCTTCATAAAAAAGCAGAAAATAACGAATTTGTGTACATTAGATTGCTAGACGGGGAGATAATTCAACAAAATTTCCAAATATTGGAAGCTTTCCTGAAAGTGAAAAAGGGTCCGTGCAATGCTTACAGTGAAAATATCATATTCTCATATAATTGCGTTTATGCAAAATGAGAGCTAAGACTTTTAAATACAATTTAAAATGATGGTGAAATGCTTTTAAATTGCAGTGAAATATCAGAAGTAAAAAGACTTGAACCCTATATTGATAGACATTTGCGGAACCGGTGTATTGCAAATGACGAGATATGTGTAGGGACAAGGAATTCGAAGAGGAAGATGCTGGAATTCTATGAAAAGAAAACAAAGAAATGATTATCTGCTTTTAACACGTTTTATTCCCTAATAAGCACCTTACATTTCTTATATTCCTCATGAAAACCCTAGCTTACATTTTGAACAGTTTCAAAATAGAGACTGCGTCACATGAGTAAGGGGCTTGTATGTAAATACTTTGTTATCTATTATCAGACAGGACAATGAGATCTGTGCAGGAATATTTGCACTTGTTTGAATTTCAAGTCTAATATTCACAGCACCTTTTACAAACTCCTCAGGCTGATGTGAGCGGTCAATGCTTAATATCGGTGCATATTTAATAAAATCCATTCTCTTCAATATGGGGCAATTGTCTGTAGCATAATAAGAGTTTTGGAACTTAAAATACACTTCATATAATGATGCAAATCTTTAGTTTCCAAAGTCCAAATTTATATCGTGGTAGGGGTAACATTCACCGTTGAGGTAGCCTCAAACTTTTTATGTTGCAATAATCAAACATGGAGCAGCCATTAGTTGCATTATTCAATCTTGAAGCGTGAACTGCGACAATAACAACTCTTGGTGTCTCTGGTTTCGGTGTTGTTGCAACGTTCCCTGTAAAGGATTTAGTTTGCGGTACAGCAGGCTGAGTATGAAGATTCATAGCTCGAAAGGGATTATGTAGAGCTCTGTCCGACTCGACAATCTTAAGGATCTCCACCTTTTAAGCATCGCAATGACGTATTACAGCATCCTCCACTCGATGCGTCTAAGTTTAACAGTTGCATTCGCTCCTCCATCAAATGCCACCATACAGTTCTTAAAGTCTTTGGAATGAAAGAGAGCCACTTCAAACTTGCTATTCAGAATGAGGTCCTTGTGGTCTTCTGTAAAGCCCAAAAGCATTGACAGAGGCACTATAGCGTTGAATGTTCCACTTGCAGAATGCACAATATTCTTGCTATCTTCGCCAGGATAGCACCATCCAGCATTTAGCAAACGGTTAGATTCCAAGAGGTTGAGGGTGGCATAGTTAAGTATAGCTGATGCAAGCCCTGGATTTCTTGTTCTATCCATAGTCGATTCATTCATGTGCAGTCGAATCTCATCAAATATTAATGCCATAGCATTACTAATGAGCCTTGCCGTAGTAGTTATTCCATCAGGTTTAGTCATAGATCCCTCAATGTAAAGACAACTCCGGCTAGGTAGAGTATACCGATCTTCAGCTTGACAAGGGATTCTAATCTCGTTATAGCGTCCAGAGCCGATGTATTATAAGGTAGAAACACATGCTCCTCTTTAGCAGGCTTGTGCTCATATGCGGTATTTCGGTCACATTGAAGATATTCATTACAGAAGTTTGAACCCTAACGGTTCGAGGAACTTGCGACTGATTGATGTTAACGCCTTGATAGCCAAATGCAGAGTATGGTAAGTATGACGAATCCTGGATTTTTTATCTTTCTTATATCATATTCTGCTAAACTCGATTGCCATTCCGAGGAATGTGAAGCCTTATGCTTATATCTTCGTTTCTAAAGGTGACTGGGTGCACGTTCTGGTCGACTATACGAAGAGTGATTTGATCCATAATGTTGGAATCTATGATAGGCAGGTAAATGGGATTTGAAGGCTCTTGCAAAATATGATATCCAGGCGGGACAGAAGGGAAAAACTCGTAGATTGAGTGCCCGCTTTTACGATCGATGAAAGAGCCTGTTGCAATACTGCACTCGATTTGTATGATGTTTACTAGGAAATCAGATTCAGTCAGATGATTAGCATGGATAACTCTATCTTCATCAAAGCCTAAAAGAGGCCCGATAGTGCACTACTTAGAAAAATACATAGGGAGTGGACATTTAATTTGGGCCTTCATGGTATTATTATTTACTGGAATAAAGAAGTCATTCTCATCCCATTCAAACTTATCTCTGACACATGTATTAATATCTGCACATTCATACGTTCCATGCGGCATATAAATGACGTTATGCTCTTCATTGTAAATGTAACGTAATTGGTTATTATATTGATCAATGTTGGGGATTGCATAGAAAATTTGAAAATTTGAAAATTCAGTACAGTAATCTCATAATAATAATAATAATAATAATAATAATAATAATAATAATAATAATAATAATAATAATAATAATAATAATAATAATAATAATAATAATAATAATAATAATAATAATAATAATAATAATAATAATAATAATAATAATAATAATAATAATAATAATAATAATAATAATAATAATAATAATAATAATAATAATAATAATAATAATAATAATAATAATAATAATAATAATAATAATAATAATAATAATAATAATAATAATAATAATAATAATAATAATAATAATAATAATAATAATAATAATAATAATAATAATAATAATAATAATAATAATAATAATAATAATAATAATAATAATAATAATAATAATAATAATAATAATAATAATAATAATAATAATAATAATAATAATAATAATAATAATAATAATAATAATAATAATAATAATAATAATAATAATAATAATAATAATAATAATAATAATAATAATAATAATAATAATAATAATAATAATAATAATAATAATAATAATAATAATAATAATAATAATAATAATAATAATAATAATAATAATTAGGATCAACTCAGAGCTGGATTCAGATATGTGGTAAGCAAGATTCATTACCACTAACAGTAATACAGTAGCTCATTGTGCTACATATTGCAAGCACAAGTGTCCACATATGATTGAGCTAAAACTTTGTAATCTCTTTGCATTATATAACAACTTAACGCTGTTAGGTAATTTTCTATCCCTTTCAAAGGCTTCAAGTTTCCAAAGCTATCGAAATACAATGCAGTGTTTCCATCCTTTTTACAGCACCACAATGCCTTCATTATTTGAGAAATCGAGATTGACGATGATTCTCTCATGGTGATTAGGTTTTGCAGAAAGCTTATCGGGCACATCTACACCTCTAAAATGAGGTGTGCTTAAACGATGAGCATACAGATCGAGATCAGTGTTACTTAAGGCTTTTTCCGGGACAGCCCTCCGCCCGTGTTTTTTGATATCTTATTTTGGTTGTGATTCTTTCTCGACTTCAGGCCATTTCCTTTAGCATACTTCCTTTTATGATTTTGGCAATTTTGAAAACAATCGCTAAAGTTGCAGCCAATAGTAACATTGGTAGAAATCCTCCACTTCTCTTTATTCCTCTTCGCCTGCCGAAGACCTTTTCCTTTTGTCTCCATCTCCTTGTTATGACGCATCATTTCTGAAACTGTTTATCTGCAGATTTTTTGTTATCCACTGCTGTGGCAATTTGAGCTGCACCTCCAGCCGCAAAACCTAGCGCTGCATGAATGGGTATGAGAGGCAGAAATGCACCATGTTTCTTCTTCTTCGAACCAGCACCAACAGCAAACTTGCCGTTCATAATTGTTGTTACTAGTCTCACAGGCACCTTTCCGCCTAAGGTACCGTCCGATGACTGAACGCCTTTCCAGGCCTTCTCTGCCAAAATCTTATCTGTAGTATTTCTCGCAGCAGTGCCCTTCTGTTCGGCGTAGGCAATGTCGTGATACTTACAGACTTCATCTAGGGGGTTGATTCCGGGGTCTCTCTTTAGGCGTTTTTTGTAGCGTTGTCCCAGGTCCGCAGTATCTGTAACCAGGCAGATGTGCTTCAAACTATAGTCTATTGATGAGAGAGTTAATGAAACCCGTGTCTCTCGAGACCTTGATTTCCTTAGCTCCCATGATACACTAATTAATTTTCATGTCTGTATTTGCCTTTTATACTTTTTATCTAGCCTAGGCATCCAATCATTGAAGTTCAAGCTTTGCTTAGCGACCACATACAGAAATAGCTAGATGACGAGCATGATGATTTTATGAGATATCTTGACAAAAGTGCACTCTAATTAGATATTGGAAACAATATCATTTTAGATACAATAAGGATGAAGATACTACTATCACCATAGAAGGATCACGATGTGCCTAACAAGAAGTATGAATTAGACTGCATAAACTGAAGAACCCCACCGCTGGATCCAAATGGGACTGTTTACTTTAAAAAAAAGAAGAATAAGAGAGATAGCAGATCCTATCGATAACACTGATGCCACAACCAAATAGTTTGTTAGACACATGGTTTGAAAGATACAAAATGAAGCACAGCAAGAGTTAAACAGAAGACTACTCTATTGGAAATTATATTTCTGAAACAGTGGGAAAACATGGAAACTGTGGCAAACCGACAGCTCCATGGATAAACACCTGACTGCAACTATGAATGTCAATACTCTTAAAGCGCAGGTTAATGTCATAAATGTTATACTGGGGCAAATGAAATGACAGTTCATTATTACACTACAGACCAAACTTTACAGATGTTTTTCGCTAAGGTATATGTTAACACCCGGACTTGAATATTACAAGTCGACTATAAAGACAGATGTGATTCCTTGCTCTATGATATCATTACCCCAACCAAAGAAAAGATCAGGCACAATGTTTGCAATAATCGTTGGATTAGTTCAATGTTACCCTGCGACCATTCACATACTATCATTGCTTCAGCTAATCGAGCGAAAGACGGTCATATTCTAAATATCGAGTTAAAATCTCATACAAACTAATGTCAGAATAAAAAGATATATGGATATGAAAACACGTTTTAGTGTCATTTTAAGATGGACAGGAGGAGCAGAACACTTAAAGAAATCTTAGTCAAGCATGCTAGGGCTAGAAGAGTAAAACTATGTGCACTAAAAGGCCAACTGTTTAAGACCCAGAGGGTAATGAGTGAAGCTCTTCAACCAGTAACGGAGCCGCTACAAGATATACTGGAACTATAGAAAACAAAATTACGGCTACTACTTCAGGCAGGGAGAAAATTCAGAAAAAGAAGAATTCTACACCTAAGGATAAGAAAGATGAGAAGATTTTGAACTGCTTCCAGAAAGTGCGAAAGGATGATAGCAGTGAAATAGGTACGATATATGTTCTACGATACGAGGATGGAAGTTACATGCTAGGAAACATGATCATTGACTTTATTAACGATAAAGTTCGAGTAGGCGATGAAATATATGATCTTACACCTGGTTTGAGTGAGCTCATCTTCAAGAAGATACCTGAAATGCATACCTATTCAGAAGAGGATCTTTATACATATAACAAAATACTGAAAGCATCACATGTTCATCGTCGAAACTACAACAGACATGGGCAACTCAGCTCAGGCAATTCCTAAAAGTATAAAAACGTCATACGTCCTTGTGAAGAATCATATGGGCTTAGGTTTGCAGTGAAGAGAGCATTGACCTACTGCGAAGCAAGCCTGCATCTACTGGAACGATACCAATGATATAGTGAATCATCTGAGACTTCTCATTGCATCCAGAGACGCTGGCAGTAACAACCATGAGGACGAAATTGAAGAGATTATTCAAGAACTGAAATTGGTCAGAATCATAGCATGAACACAGTGAAGCAAAATATAGCAAGACAACTTCATGCCCCTGCGCAAATAAACTTTTTACGTCAAAATATTGTCAGCAAAGGACTTGATGATTTGGTGCTAATCGACTTGTTTGAGATAATACCTCATGCTAGAATCAACAAGAATTTCATTTACATTCTCATTGCAATCAACTTTTACTCTAAAGTGGCATACATAAGCCCATTAAGGGACACTACCAGCATACAAGTTACAAAAGCCATGGAATATATACTACAAGACATGGAAACACCTCTAAAGAATATACAGAGTGATATTAGAAAGGAATTTTATATCAAGCACTTAAAAAATTAATGGCAAAGTATAATATCAACCAGGACAGCACCTATAGCAGTGCTTTACGTTTACTTTAAAAAGAACCTTAAAGAATATGATGTATCGAGAGTTTCTAGCACAAGGACCATACAAGTGGCTAGATCTTAAATTTATAATCATTGCAAAATACAATGATACTTGCCACTCAAACATCCGCATGAAGCCTAGTGAAGTGAGAAACAATGATCTTCTTCTGACTATTTACAAATGCAACCAGCCTCAAAAAGGGAAGAGTGCAAGGAAGTCTTGTGTTGGTGATTATGTGAGGATATCTAAGAACAAAACCCATTTTGAGAAAGGCTTTCAAGCTAACTGGAGAGTTGAAATCTTCCAAGTTGTTCAAGTGAAACGAACCAATCTTACTACGTACATACTAAAGGATAAGGACGGTGAGGCGACAAGGGGAGAATTCTATGGACATGAACTGCATTCTACACTGTATCCTAACACTTATTTGCTGGAGAAGATTCAGAGGCGTCAAGAAAACAGGACTCCTGTTAAATGGTATGGATTCCCTGAGTCAATGGATTGAGAGGAAGGATTTAGTGTAGCAAGAAATAACACTGAAATAAAGTACTTTATTTTATATACATACGGTGTGTTAGGGGTATGAGTGCCCAGACTTTGCGTGCTCGTAGCTCCAAATATGAGTAATAATAAAGACCAATAACAAATCCATTTATCTTCGAAGTTAAAGGAGATAATCGAACATTATTGAATACATTATCTGCACAGTGTGGCAACACAGGCCGAATGTTTTGTTTTGGTTTGCGGCCAGGCATGCGCTTACTCCTGCAACGGGTGAAGGTCTAAACTAGGCTAGCGCTTGAAATCCGGTTCGCCACGTGCCTGTGTGTTTCTTGTCAGCTAATGCTAGTAACGGGGATAGGGTGGTTTGCTTTTACCTTACCAGAGCTTCAAGGTCTTATTTTTGGGTCTTGCTCGCCCCACAGTGGAGTATTACACTTGCACCTACAATTCAAGTAATTCCTTTGCAGATTGTAAAGTTTTGTATACAGATATAACGATATTAGCGCAAATAAACGTGCAATAAGTTCAAAGTTGTCGTGTTTAACCAACAAAAACCAACACTCACTATTCAGATGTTCAAATAGCCATAAACTCTTAACTAAATGATGCTACAATCACTTTCGTTGATAAAACACATAACATCTGTCAATAATATCCTTATACACACAAATACACACAAATTGAGTCTCTCTTGGAAGAAATTTGGAGCATATAACACAAGCCAATGAATAACATAATGCAAGACCCCCTAGTACTCTGTAGTAGTAGTAGTAGTAGTAGTAGTAGTAGTAGTAGTAGTAGTAGTAGTAGTAGTAGTAGTAGTAGTAGTAGTAGTAGTAGTAGTAGTAGTAGTAGTAGTATTAGTAATAGTAGTAGTAGTGTGAGTAGTAGTAATAGTAGTAGTAGTAGTAGTGGTAGTAGTAGCAGCAGCAGTAGTAGTAGTAGTAGTAGTAGTAGTAGTAGTAGTAGTAGCAGTAGTAGTAGTAGTTGTAGTAGTAGTAGTAGTAGTGGTGGTGGTAGTAGCAGCAGCAGTAGTAGTAGTAGTACTAGTAGTAGTGGTGGTGGTGGTGATGGTGGTAGTAGCAGCAGTAGTAGTAGTAGTAGTGGTAGTAGTAGTAGTAGTAGTAGTAGTAGTAGTAGTAGTAGTAGTAGTAGTAGTAGTAGTAGTAGTAGTAGTGGCAGTAGTAGCAGCAGCAGTAGTAGTAGTAGTAGTAGTGGTAGTAGCAGCAGCAGCAGTAGTAGTAGTAGTAGTAGTAGTAGTAGCAGTAGTAGTAGTGGTAGTAGTAGCAGCAGCAGCAATAGTAGTAGTAGTAGTAGTAGTAGTAGTAGTAGTAGTAGTAGTAGTAGTAGTAGTAGTAGTAGTAGTAGTAGTAGTAGTAGTAGTAGTAGTAGTAAGAATAGTACTAATCCTAGTAGGTAAACCCCAGCGCAACATCCCCTGAAGGGCCAAGGCTTGTCACCTAGCCGCTGTGTTCCCCACCTCCGCGCACTACATGCGTCACTGACGGGATGCTGTTCTGGAGGGTTGTACCTGGTCAGCGTCCCGAGCGTTCCCAGTTAGTTATGTGCCCTTCTCGACCTGCAGCCGCTACATCTGCACCAAGTAGCTCCACAGTTGGGCCCTGGACCCCTGGGACCTAACGAGGCTGAGTGTATCCCGTACCAGGCCTCCCAACGGGAAAAATGCCCATGCTGCTACCGGGGGGTCGAACCCGGTCCTCCGCGCTAGAGGCAATCGCGCTACCAACTGCGCTACGAGGCAGTCAATAATAGTAACAATAATAGCATAGTGGAAAGGGTTTTCTAAGGTTTTTAAAACTAATTATTAGTAATTCCAGTTAATTAACTATTCTAAGTAATAAAATACTGATTACCGTGAACATTCAATATAACTTGTAAGACTTTTGCATTTTGCGAGAAATTTCATGCCTTTTTACTTAATATATTTGCATTACGTTACATTTAAGCTAAAATGATTTGGATCATTGCAATATGCAATGCTTCATTTAGAATAATTCCCTTCAGTGCAAGCAAACTCAAATATAACATCATGTTAAGATTTTTTTTCAATACAACCAAAATACAACAGTTGTATTCATGCTCAAACCCGTTCAGACCGCTTCAAACTAGTTCAAACAGGTTATACGATACCTTCAAACTTGTTTCTCTTGTAGATTAGAACATAATACACCATGTATCCTCAATGCAAACACCGGTTAGAAGTCATTAGAATGTCGAATTATACACCCTTACAAAGATATATTACGACGGATGCAAATAGATTGCACAAATGCTTGTTTGCACCTTTCACCGTATACCTATATGAAATTGCTTTCTCTGCAAAACACTAACAGCAGTTCGTACATATGAAAGCTGCATTCAAAATTCATAGGAATTTGGCGCCAACAGAACCGCACAGGTCTTTTCCCCTAAAAATGCACTGATCCATAATAGTTACCTATATTGTTAATTTTTAAAATCTTGCTTTTAAATTTGAGTTAAGAAATGTGTAAGAATCAGCTTACCTTAGAATTGTAAACAACAATGTATCAGTTGTAGTAAATATTGCAACTAGCTGAAGTTATGTTGTCATGACGAAGTTCTAGTCTCCCGGAATGCACTGAACACACTGTGCGTAATCGCGTAAGATTTGAGCTTATATACAGGCCGAATCGTCCCCTTACCCCCCTACTCCCTCAGCCCTGTTGTGGCATACTTATTCTTGCTTGAGAAAGAAAAATACAGATGGCTTATTTTCCTCCCTCTCAGGTAACCTAATGCGGTCTGGTGCCGCGCAGAGGGTTCTGTGAGATTACTCACAACCCCCCATTCTCACGCTGATTATCTTTTGAGACCATGTGTAAAGCGCATCGCACCCTTAGAAGACAGTACACGTTAAATGGAGCGCAGTGTTACAACATGTACTAGTTGCGAATCTTTCCCCGCGCGCGGTGGACGGGGTCCTGTACTTAGTCCTTCAATTGCTGCTTGATGGGCACTTTTAACTTTGCACGCCTTTGTCACTGTATGACCTAAATTTACAAATGACTCGTCTGTATAAAAAATTGATTCCCCCTGGTCCCTAAACCTTTTTATGTCTTTTAGATATTTATGTCGCAGTTAGTTTGTTGGTGCGTGATGAGTATAGAAGCAGCACATATCGGACTTCCATTGAAAAAAACCGTTTTCTGAAGAAATGTCGCCATCTGATGGTATCGCCTCTTTCTATTAATATGCACTTGTTACCCCTTCTTTCATATTTGAACCCCAAATCATGTAAAGACCAACTAAGAGTGGCCCTTGAGAAATTTGGTAGGGTCTCACCACTGTTGACCCGTGACAAAATTATATTCAGCGTGGGTTGAGTATTTGCAAACTGTAAAGAATGAACAATTCGTAGCACTCCGCTTTGCACTATTCCATCATATTGCGTTAACCTAGCGCTTTTTTTTTATTTTCCCACCCTTTTTGCTTTCTTTTTCGATGGCGCTCTTAGAGGTCCTTTCATTACTTCCTTTTTAATCCTATACACTACTGCTTCTGAACACCCGATAGCCTTAGCTGTTTCTTTTACTGCCTTACTTGCACGCATTTTATCTGAAAAATAATCTAACACAGTCATAATTATTTGGTGTTCCTTATTTCTTAATTTACCAACATATCGTCCCTTCATAGCTTCCTCCTCCATAACTACAAATCTTTACGGAAAATATTAAATAAATAACGCAATAACAGCTCATAGATTCCACACAGTTACACACACGACTTCTTTCGAACTAATGCTAGTGCTGCTCCTTATACTATCTTCTGTGTCAGGCCTGGCGCGAGAATACGCTGAATAGATTAATACCTTTTGTTTGCCTTACTGGATAAAAGAAAGAGGTTACGGCCTTTTGGTTTATTTTAAAAACTTTGTCCATCCCTCCTCAACATTTTCTCTCGCTGGTCCCCTGATGTAAACTCTATAACAAGAAAGCTTCACACTGCGTAACTTTTCCAGTGCACAAATATAGAATTTTTGCGTTAACCTAGCGTTTTTTTCTAATTTTATTTTCCCACCCTTTTTCCTTTCTTTTTCGATGGCGTTCTTAGAGGTCCTTTCATTACTTCCTTTTTAATCCTATACACTACTGCTTCTGAACACCCGATAGCCTTAGCTGTTTCTTTTACTGCCTTACTTACACGCATTTTACTTGAAAAATGTTAATCAAAACAATTTTCCGTCCCACTTGCAGACTGCGGAAACACGTGTACTAAATGCGCGTGGTGAGGTTAAGAATTGCCATAACATTTTAAAAATGCGCGTGTGGTTAACAATTGCCATAACATTTTAAAAATTAAAATGATTAAAATTGTCAAAACCCCTTGATTAAAATTTCTGCTTTCAGGTTGTCATGTGGGGGATACATTCAAATTGGAAATGTATTTTACATAAGTGATACGTGATATTTGCCTTTTTCTGTATGTTTATGTAATTTTGTATTTTCTTTTCTTTGTTTTGTACTTTGATTCTTTTAGTGGATTGCAGGTGCATGCCGTTAATTTTCAGATTAGTTTCCATTTGAATACGTTTTAAAAGTGAAATGAATTTGTATACGTCTGGATGGGAACTGTAAAACAAGTCGTTGAGTTTTCTGTGAAATGCCTCACATTTGTTTGTAGTGTGAGTGGCTTCAGACGATAGCTCGGCCCATACCGTAGGATTAAACATGGCCTCCTCAGATGTATAATAAACAACACGGTAGTCACTAAATTGTTCTATCTTTTGGCATAACGGCTTGATATCAGTCATATAAAATACAAAACAGTCACCTACTTCGTGTGGAGGTAAATAAGACAAACATAACAATGTTTAAGCCACTTACCGGCTTCAGACGAATTGTCTTTGAATACACTTGCTAGTCCAAAACTTTGTAGTTTACACCACCATGCCTGGCCGAGATGAAACCTACGACCCAATAGTTGAGTTGTGTCACTCCATGTTGACCTAATTGCTTCGTGTATGGCCACCTCGAAATGTGCTGCACTTTTCAACTATGGAACGAAGCACCAAATAATACGTGTATGTTTTTATTTGGCAGTAAACAAATAACTGCTGTAATGTAATGTTCATTGTGAAGGAAATGCAATGTACATAACTGCGTTAAATATTTTGCTCTACATCTAAAAGTTCCATCTACGTAAACTGTTTCTGCTTCACACAAATATTGCAAACTACTTTCACATCCGAAATAATCACATTTTCTTCGTGGTCATTGAGTAGCACAAATCTTCGTTAATGGAGGACATTAGTTACAGCTTCGTGAACTTCAAGTATTTTTTTAGGTAGTTTCGGCATATGGTGACGTCGTTATCTGTAAATTGCTTCTCGTAATAGTTTAACATCACTGAAATGTAAGACACTAGTACAAGTCTCTGGAGTTTCATTCAATGTTGTACTTATTATAATGCATTTTTTTTTAATGTTGCACTTATTATAATGCCTGGCTTTTCACTTGCCATTAGCCGCTTCCTTTTACCCGACAACACGTACTTTTAGCCGTACAACATCTCCTTCGTTACAGTGGTGATTATGGCCGCCTACAGTTTTCGTATCCATGTTTAACGTTATTATTTTAGCAGGATAATTCTTCACTGTGCAACGCCAACGTATACATCCATCAACATATGTGTATGCCTTACGAAACTTGAACTTAAGTACAAGTAAGTCCTGTCCGCTGTTGCTGTCCATTTCGACTACTTGCATGACAACCTTTACTGTTCACTGGTCTATCCCACAATGGTTATGTTCTTCCACTCAATGTGGCTACTACTGAAACCAAACACGGCAGCTAAGTACTAGTCGATTTGTTGTACTACCAACTTAAGAAAAATAAAAGTTCTTAGCCAAACATACCGTTGGCACATATCCATATCCCTTAAAAATAAACGTACTCCCCTATATTAAATCTGGCGCAAATCCACTGCCCCCAAAAGACTGGGGTGGGAAATCCATTAAGCTGCTTAATGTGTTATCGCTGCACTCTGAGAATTTCCACCCTCCTTTGTTCTCATGGTCACTCTTTCTCACGCCAATGTCATCTTCAGGACATCTGCAGTTCGTTAATGCAGTTATCAAAGACTACCCTCCCCACCGCCTTTGATTTAAACCCCCAGAGCACCTTAGGTCCTTTTTGCACAATTATTTTAAATACCCACGTATTCTCTACTACTGTTCTTCATTATTTAAGTCAGGAGTTTCATATAATATTAATGAAACATAAAAAGGGTATCAGAAACTTTTTCTTAATTCCATATGTCACGACGGCACTCACACTTTGAAATTAAAGTCATTCTGAGTATCAGGTGAAGTTACACGAAAAACAGTCAATTTTTCTAAGTACTCTTGCAGAGAGGGTCATATATTGCTAATTCATTTAGTTATCCCATTTGAAGATCCTTCATTTTCATTGTGACCATGAAAAGCAAGTTTCCGTTTTCCTAGAAAACATACAGCACGTACTAAATGAGAAAGTAAAGCTCTGTTCTTTTTCACTTCATTGTAACGCTGTTCAACTAAGAGCTTATGCTGATTATTCAATGAAAATTCTGTTCTTGAATCTTTTCCAAACATTTTAGTTGTTTTTCGCATATTATATGGTTACCAGATTGGTTGTGCGTTAAAATCTTATTAGAAACAACTGAAATCCAAACTCACTTCTCTTTCGAAAAAAATGAGATCAACAGAGCATTTGTTTTAAGTATTACGACACAGCCAGGACTCACTTTCATAAACTTAATGTTGAAATGTGTTACACATTTTTAATGTTTATCGTAATACTGAGTGCGGGCTTTGGAGGATCTGCTCTAATTACATATTGCTTTTTGGATAAGTCTTAATGTTTGGAAGGTTTTTACGCTGTTTGTCGATCACACAACGGTTCGTTTTTCTATTTTCGTTGGTACAAGGGCACGGACACGAAGTTTTGTTTGCCACTGTATCTCAGGTTCATGTTGTTACGTCATGGACAGAACTGTCTTTGTGCATACGTTTGTACCAGAATTCGTGCAAATCTTAACCTACATTTACTTTATAAGTAAGTATCCAAGTGTCGAAATCATGCTCAAATGTCCACAGCTGAAGAGCAGACATACAAGAAACAAAAATAACCGCGAGCTACCCTCTGCAACTATAAATGCAATAATGTTAGTGCGATTGTTAACATGAGATGGTTAATAACACATGACATCTGTGAGTCAAGCGCAGAACACCGGTTTCCTGCAGATGACAACAGATGCCGTTGACCCAAGCTTTGTTTCAAATCATACTACCGCAGAGTGGAGCGAATTCTAATCATAACGTGTAGGAAAGCTCTGCTTCCAATGACATTAAAACGATTATGTGTCACAAAATTATAATGAACACCGATTCGACATTGGGTTTGAGGAAAATTTACAGGTTATGTAATACATTTCTCACATCCATTGACGTTATGCCCCTGACATCACAAGACTGGCATGTCTCTTCGATAATTATCGACCCATCGCTTCTGAAGGTTATAACAGGTGTAATAATCCAACCCAATGTCTCCTTTGATACGTGGATTGTCATAATGCACTGGAAATACTCATTGATATATTTTACACGTAGAATAAGGTTAATGCTAAGATATTCTCTAATACTCGCATTAATCAAAATCTTCAAAGCATTATCGATTTGTGTATTTATATTTCATGTATAAAGATGCCTGCGATATTTGTGTAAAATATTGGGAATAAAATAATTTGAGTGTCACACTCATGTAACTTTGGCTACTCTACTACAAATTATTCTTACAAACGCTTATTGTTCTATCTATTTCATATTAATCGAGTTACACGTTTGCAAAAATTGCCTAACTGCTTATTTATTTATAAGTGCAGGGGAAATAAGTAAATATAGTAGCTAGGCTTCAAGCAATCTTTTAATAGCTAGTCACTCTGTGGTGGCCTTGAAATTCCGTTCTCTTTACAGGCCAAAACAGAGAGAGGGAGAGAGGGGAGGGGGGAGAAAGAGACTAATGACTTCTCATTTGAGAAAAATATAAGTATTTTAAAATGCAAATGAATAACAAGGACTATCTAAGACATGGTTTACTCAAAAAGAAAATATTTGTCAAATTTTTTCTTTTAACAAAATGTGTATTGTGCAGTAAGATTGTGTGTTAAGAGGCTATTTCCAGAGGGTTCAAGATACTTACACGTTTAATTTCTCCTGGAAATAATTTAAATATACCGTATGTTATTCAAAACCGCTAAACCCATGATTGAGAAGATCAATTTAAAAAAAAAAGAATTCCAAGTAAAGTTTAGTTTGGGGTGGAAGGATTTTCTCGAAATCTCTCTTGTCACACTTTTCACTTTTGGAATATGTTGAACTTAAATACCAAGTTTGGTATTTTAACCAACCTTTCGTTTTTTTAGATTCACAATTTTTTTCTTTTTTTAAGATTCAGGAGCCTCATAACATATATTTCCGATGAAATATCGATGCTGAATTTTTGGGTCGAATGCAAAGGTACTTCCACGTAGTAGTATGTAGAGAGAGAGAGAGAGAGAGAGAGAGAGAGAGAGAGAGAGAGAGAGAGACAGACAGACAGACAGACAGACAGACAGACAGAGAGACAGAGAGAAAAACAAGACAGCACAATCATTATCAGTCAACACTGCAGCCAATGCGCTACACGTCTACTACTTGAACAAATCCGTCTCATTCGACTTTTCATCTCTGAGTTGTCCCATTTCCTGTACGCCTTCCAGAGAATATAATTAAATATTATAACGGGTACGAAAGTTGATATTAAAATTATCATTAGTTCTCTAAATAGAAACAATGGTTTTTTTCAATTCAAGCTTGTACTGTGTTTATATGTCAAGGAAAATGTCAGAAAATCTCAGTCCCTAAAGCTTTGATGGCGTTTACGATTCCTACAGAAAAATAGAGAAACCATCCAAGTAAATAAATAATAATAGCAATGAAGGCTATTGCGGACATTTAGAAATGTTTAGAAATGCTGATATTTGCACATCATTCAGCTCAGAGGTTTCTTAGATATATGAAATTTGAATTTATGCAGCACGTTGGTCATTAATATTTTCATGTGTACCATGAAGAATTCCCACATACAACATAAATTATAAAGAAAGAACAAGGAGAAAAAAAAATCGAAAGAGAAATCTTATTTATAACACACGTGGGATTAATACTTAGATTTTCTAAGCCTTCTTAGGAATTGTCAGAAAACATTTTGTGGCAATCCTGGGAAGTCATAGTGCATAGTTATGCCTTCTGTATTCTGTTCAAGTTGTGGTATGTCTTTACTTCATTGCTGTGAAATGTATGGGATGTCGTAGTACTAATATACGGAACTTACTCTAACTACAAAACGAAATAGAACTATGTTGAATTATATACATATCCTAAGGATGAAGAAAGATTAAGAACTAAGAAGCTGAAGATCACTAAATATGATAGATAATTTTACAAGGATAGTGGCCTGAATCCACACAATTAATAAATCTTCGTGTTGCATCCTTGAAAGACATCAAACTTAAATATCAACTTTGGTTTTTAACCGACTTTTCGTTTTTGAGTTATGCTGTCCACAGACTGACACACAGACTGACACAGACATACACACGGACCTTTTTCTAAAAATGCTTTTTTTGGATTCAGGGGGCTTCAAAAATATATTTCCGGTGAAATCTCGACATCGAATTTTTGGGTGGAATACAATACCTCCCCAGCTTACCAGTAGATAAAGTAAAAAGTCGTGTGAGTGTAACACATTCGATATTTAAATTCGTTTGCTTTTCTAAAAGTTGGAACGGCCAGTTTTCTAGACTAATGCGCTTTACCACCATGTCTAGATAATTGTACCAAGATGTCGCCATTTTCAGCGCGTTTTACTTTATAATCTTGAATCCCCCTTAGTTTGAACTTCACGTGAAAATGTCCTTACATAAATGATTGTGAAAAGTAGCAGAGTAGCCTAACTAATGTTACACACTACAGAATCTTCTGGAACATAATCGTGCTCTCCCCAACAAACAGCAGCTCTGTATTGGTCGACAACGTTTGTTACTTTCCACTAGGTTACATCTAATTGCTTTTAATCTTCCCAGAAGCTACTTTCGTCTGGAGATATAGTAGGCTGTAGATAGTGCACACATAAAGTAAATTCCCTGTGTTACTGATGAAATTACGATAAATTACGCAAGTATGAGTTCAAACACTGTCTTAAGTACTTATAAAACTATTTCACCGTTGTGGTTAATGTTTTATTACATCGTTTGCTTCAACTGTTGTGTTAAACTCAATAATTTAATCTGTTAAGTGCGAGTGCCTAAGAAAACTCAGATATGAACACAGGAAATTCAAGCGTTATAACCAGTTTAATTATTACTAACAAAAGTAAAAACAAGCGAAAATAAAAACAGAAGAAGAACCAAATAAGAAATATAAATTTTATAAAGCTTTTCATGACCAAGAAATTCCGAATTCATCCATTTTGCACCTAATATGGTGCAAGTAACATATAATAAACCTCGTTGTCACTAATGTTCCTGCTTATAACGGTTTTCAAATTCTGATGCTACTGATAGCTCAGATGCACTAGAAGAGCCCAAGATTAAAATGCCAGCTATCTGCTTGCAGAATATTCATAGTTATCAACCATTGATACAAAATATGCAAAGAAAAACGTAATCCAGCTTCTATACTGAAATAGAAAGTTTATTCGTCAAACTGCTTCAATTCCTGATGATTTTAGAGCACTAACTACCTATTTTGATTGCATATGTTAGGAATGTTACACTTACAAAAAAGAAAAAAAAAAAAAAAAAAAAAAAAAAACACTGCAGATAAAAAGTTCTCCGTAGTAATAGGGAATATACCCTATTCTTTCTCTAACCAGGAAATAACCGATTCACTACGGAAATGAAACATCCGGTTCAAAGGTAACACGCCCTCAAGCGAGAAATAAACAACCAATTACGCTCAGTGCTGTAGATCTGGATTATAATGAGGATGGCAAATCAATTATGAATCCAACTCGTCTGTTGTACTGTGTAGCTAAAGTAGAAGCACGTGACCAGAACAGGGGTATGCCTCAATGCACGGGCCAGCTTCAACCACGTTGTGTTCCTTGTCCTGAGTTTAAAAATCCGAAAACCACACTACCAAAAGCGCGAGGAAGAAGTTACAGTCAACTATAAAGGTTTTAGGTAATAGAGCTAAAAGAACGAATGAACAATAATGCTAATAACGCACAACAAAGTCAACAGAAAGCGTCATGTTCACTTCCTTCGCACCAGCAACCAACAGGACACACAAATTTAACAAACAGGAGGAAAAAAAAAAAAAAAAAAAAAAAAAAAAAAAACTAATCGTTACACCTTATTATAGTTCTCAACAATACGCATCTTGTACAAATGCCATCTGCATATTTTTTTGTAAACTCTTAGAGTTTACCAGTTATGCAAAATTCATTCGAATGAAGAAGACTTCAAAGTATTTTCCCAGAAAGTTCGAGTTATACATTCAATTTGTGATGAAAATATCTTAAACATATACTTTAATCTAAACCCCTTGAGCGCCTTTGAGAGTGTCAAAATTTTCGAATTTTTCCATGGAATTAGTTTGGGGCTTGGAGATTTTCTTTAAAATCTTCGTGTCACATTCTTGGAATGTGCTGAACTTAAATATAACGTTTTGTATTTAACAAAGTTTTCGTTTGTGAGTTACTCTGTTCACAGACACCCGTACGGATCTTTTTCGTTTCTTTTTTGGATTCAGGAGACCAGAAGACGTGTATTTTCATTTAAATGTCGATATCAAATTCTTGGATGGAATGTACTACCTTCTCTACCTACTATGTATGTGCTAGACAAAGTAATTACGAAATGTAGGACCGTAGAAACAGCAAGTGCAGTGGTATTTATGTAATGCGCAAACAGCTATGCAATTCAATTAGCAATATTACGTACACACATTTTCTCTCTGTACTTGAGCATCTTATTACTCGACGTATGTTCACAGCTCCGTTCAAACCTTGTTCTATTAAGTATAATCTAAGTATTCGCGGACTTTTGCTGTCCTTTCGCAAACAGTAGTAACAGCAGAATACAGTTGGTGTTATTGAGTTGTGGTGTTTTACAAGGGTGTTTCTCTTTACATAATTGAAGGGACTGTGAACACCATAACTCAAGAAGTTCATGTTTCAAGGAGGCAACACAATTTTCAAGAAAATGTCCGCACTGCAAATTAAGATTTACGCGGAAAAGTATAATTCCTTATTTATTGAAAATACCTAACAATTTTTTATAATATAATATATTTAAGACATTTGTATGAATAATATAATACATGTCGTATTGTAGTTCAACCTGACAAATGTCAGAGATCTAACAACGAATAATATAACAGCTAACTCTAAACAAAAATATGTTGCACTCATATGACTTTCTCTATTCACACTTGTGCAAAATATTCTTAAAAACGCTTATTCTTCTATCTACTTCATGTTAATCGAGACAAACATTTGCACAAATTAACTTATTGATAATTTTCTGTCGGTGCAAGCGGAAAATGGAAATTTAGTAGGCTTTAAGCGATAGTCAGATCCTTAAAGAGCTGGTTGATATTTGATGGCTTTGAAATTCCGTTCTCTTTGCATATGCAGGACATAGCAAGAAACGTATAACGACATCCTATTTGATAAAAGTATTGGAAAATTCAAACCAAAAACAAATAATATCTAAAAACTACGGTTAACTCCACTTAACAAAATTTACATTCTCTTGTGGTAAGTTTTATCTCTCTTACGGTTTACTAGTTATGCAAAAGCCATTCAGAATGAAGAGGAGTTCAAAGGCTATTGACGGGAAACTTAAGATAAACGTTTCATTTGTTATGAAAATATGTTAAATATTTGTTATTTAAATCAATGTCGTTAGAACCATTTTTGAGAAAATAAAAATTACGAAAAATACTCCATGTTGAAGGATATTCTGGGTTGTGGGGATTCTCTTAAAGTGTTACATCTTCGGAAGACGCTGAACTCGACTTTTGGTTTTTGAGTTATGCTGTTCGCAGACAGACAGACAGACAGACAGGCAGGCAGACAGACAGACAGACAGACAGATAGACAGACAGACAGACAGACAGACAGACAGTCAGACAGACAGACAGTCAGACAGACAGACAGTCAGACAGACAGACAGACAGACATCGTTTCGGATACTTAGAGGACACAGCTTTGAAATTTGAAAAATCTAAGGCTTTTGTTGGATTTGTTTCACACTTATACGATTTTTATTACCAGCAAAAGAAAAATACCGAGCTTCAGCTGTTTAGCTACAGAATTAATTATGTTGTAGCACCGGCTCCACACCAAAGGAGACTTAAGGTCAGCTACCTCATACCACTACATTGCTACAGACACGGCAATGGTGGCTAAGAACAAACACCAACACCATTTCCAAACAGTTTGAGAAGCTTCGAGCGTAGGGCTTGTTACGAAAAGCTTCGCGAAACGTTGATTTTCCAAAAAGCTCACCAGTACCTAATTCTCGGCTATACAAGCAGGTCGGCATGGATAGAGAGTCAGTGAGTGAGATAGTAGAATTGCCAGAGTGAGCTGTGTACAGTTGAGTAGTGTTTGGGCCAAGGTTACGAAGAACAGAACAGCTGTGAGTTGCCAAGTCAGAAGTTGTCAATTATAATTCAGGTTTAAGAGAAATAAAGCGATATAAAAAGTAATTGAACTTCTCGAAATACCTTAATTGCAAGCCATTTTTAAAACGTCCCATACGTCGCAGTATTAAAAATGAATGCATAGGACGTAACTTTTAGCACTCATTTTAATATATTAATGACTTTTATACATGCGAACTTCTTACCTTCATTATATTAATGATGGAAAAGTAATGGTCTTTCGCAATGGCTACTTTCCTAAGTTTTTGAAATAAAAATTAAATATTATAATTATTTGAGTTCAAATAACAAAAGTAAAAGAACTATAAATAGGTTAACCTAATTTGCAGTTAGTTTAAAAACTGCGTTTAAAATTTCACGTAGATTGGTAGAAAACTATCCTGTGGAACATTTTGAAGTTAGGAAAACGTAGAAAATATGTAAGATGAGAAAACTGCAGTTAAAGTTATAACAAAATATTTTTAAACTTTCTGAACTGTTCTTGCTCACGTTTGTTTCAATGGGCATGAGTCTTCCTGTATAGGCATTTCTCTTGGTTAGTCTTTTATAGGTCGCACGTTAGTTCTTGACGAATGAAAATTTTATATGAAAGGTTGAATGCGAGTCACTACTCACCTTTTGCGGGAACGCTGGCAGAGAGAGAGAGAGAGAGAGAGAGAGAGAGAGAGAGAGAGTGAGTGAGTGAGTGGTTAGGGTTTAAGGGCCCGTCGACAGCTAGGTCATTAGAGCCCCGAGAGAGAGAGAGAGAGAGAGAGAGAGAGAGAGAGAGAGAGAGAGAAGGTACAGTATGCAACAGGGTTGCCAACATTTAAAAGTAAAATTATCGTACCAGCCACTCAAAATTATAGATTTGGATTCAAAATTATCGTACATCATAAACCAAACGCTACAACAATAAAAATATCAGTATAACACCTAAGAAAATGTAATAGTATTGATGATCTCAACCAACATTACAACTTTAGCACTTATGTTTCGCGCACTATTCATCTGAAACTTCATCTTCCTCAACTGTTGCAGCATTATACAAATTTGTTGTTGAAATAAACCTCAACATCTCGGCGACTTGCAGATTTTCGGACCTACCGCATTCTTTCACAAGCTGAGGCGACAGAATAAGTCCATTTACCGTATCTAGTGCCAATCTGTTTCTAATTTTAGTTTTTATTAAACCCAGCTTAGAAAAAACTCTTTCACAAGAAGCGCTTCTGTGGGGCAATGAAATCACTAATAATTCAAAGGCCGCTAATTCTTTGAAATCAGTATTTCCACCAAGGTGACATGTGTTTAATAGGACTCGAGAAACTGCCAGGCTCAGGCATGTTCTTTATTTCACACGAAATATCACTTATTCCGAGTTTTCTGCATTTATCATCAATTTTCTGAACAGTGCCTCCGTCATTGAGATTACTAGATCTGGGCGCACTGGCAATAAGAGGATAAAGGGTAGGAAGCTTTGTAGGATTGGAAACGGTTACGGGTTGGAGACAGGTCATTAGGTCAAAAGTGGTGTCGCTATTTGTAATTAGTTTAATTTCGCTGGTGTGACAAGCCACTGAAAGTGATATTTCGCTGGTATCGAGCTGTGGAACTATCATATATTCAAATTATCGCACACACCATAATTATCGTACGGGTTGGCAACCCTGGTATGCAATGAGATGACGTGCGTTTATGCACATGCTTCTGAGCTGAAGTGATAGAACACTACAAATCAATTTATCACACTTCCGGTAATATCAGCCACACGTATTACTCACTATACCTCTATACCTGTTTCCACTTAACTTTCTTGCATTTCTTCTATTCCCGACATTTCTTCCTTGTCTGAATTACTGTTATTTTCGTTATCTTCGTCGCTGCTTTCCATTCCATTATCTTGGATAATAATTTGATCAATCCTTTCTTCCAATATGGCATCTTTATCCCAGTATTTTTGTTCAATTTCTTCGACATGACGGTATTCCTTTTGCCATTCTATTTGTCCAATTTTCTCAAATCTCTGCCTGCAGAGGTTTTCAACATCTTTTAATTTAAATGTTACATTTCTTGCAGCTACCCATTGCCTTACGTCTCCCGATACTAACTCAATGGGATTCAGATCTGGGTGGTACGGTGGAAGTCTTAAAGCTGTGTGGTTATTTTCGGCCAATGTTTGATCAATCAAATATTTCTTCTAAGCGGGCTTATTGGCTAAGATTACGTCATACAAATGAGTCTTCGTGCTGTGCTCATCAAATGAAATGTGTTTTTGCAGCCAGGACTGCATATGTTTTTTTTAAGGAATATGATGTGTTTTTTTTTTTTTTTTTTTTTTTTTTTTTTTTTTTTTAACTTAAACTCTAATTCTCTCCAAAGTTCAGAGGAGAACCATAAGCTCCTGTTCTGATATGATTGCAGCTATTTTTTTTTAATCTTTTCTTTTTTTTTTCTTTTTTTTTCTTTTTCTTTTTAGAACATTAGCAATTTTTTTTTTTTTTTACTTTCAGTTTTTTTTTTTGGAACTAGGTAAGGGTCGTCATCAGACTTTTTTTAACTAAGTTTTTTACTTTATTTATTATTTTTTTTCTATATATATATATTATTTTGATTATGGTTGCATTGTCGTATTTAAAGTGCAAGGCGTGTTATGTAAGGCTGCATTGATTTACTGAGACCAGAAGTTATCAATTGCCAGCGTGCCTGTCTCAGAAAACTGACCCAATCCTTCCTCTGCGCCACTGGGCCATTATTCTGTTTAAGGATCCAGTACAATGTTCCCATTACCAGCCAAACCACACAGCGTTGGAGTGCAGTCTTCTGAAAATGAAATTCCAAACGCTGGAGCTTCTCAAGGCATGGTGGAGCTTGCGGTGGGCACCATTTGGCGATGTAAGTCCGGAGCTCTACCCAGATGACTTCAACCTGCTTACAGGAAGCAATCCGGTGGTCCAGTGTGTCAACGGCGGCACAAGATGGACATTGGTTTGACTGTGCCCTTCCATGTCGCCAGAGTTTATCCGCTGTCGGTATAGTCTCATTTAATACTTCATAGGCGGTTTCCTGCCAATCACTGGGCACATGTTTGCAAAATAAATTCTGCCAGATCACTTTCCACTCCCTGGTATATTTCTCTGTCACTCTGAGAACCAGATGAACTGTCGTGAGCATACGATAGTGGTTCCGAGTGCATTCGAAGGCCGTAATGTCATCGTTGTTGTCCAGAATTCGTTTTAGGTGAAGGACAGTGGGTTTAAATCCGTTGAGTGCCACCTGAGGGTTATGAAGCTGTTCCTTCCAGAAATTTTGGTCAATTGATGAGCCAGATCCGCGCAATGATTGTGTGGCGGTTTTCCCCAATAAGGCCATGCATTTCTTGGCAATGTCGACTAAGCCGCAACCACCTTTGGATGGAGGCAAACGTAGTTGAGGCCGGCTCACCTTATATGCTTTTCCAGTCCACAAAAAGTAACCAAGGAGTTGTTCCAGTTTCTGTGCGTCACGTTTTGAAATCGGCAGAATCTGTGCCACATACCAAATTTTGCTTAGACCATAAGTATGCAGGTACCAGATGCGTTGTAGCAAATTCAGGTTCCGGATCCTCTCCATGGATAAGGAATGGCGTAAACTATTAATTTTTTCCCTCCAGTTAACTGCAATAGTATCTTCGATATTTGCCATAAAGCATATACCAAGTATCCTTGTAGTGGTGACACATTGCATCCCCAAGGTCTGTGGTGGTCCCGGCCAATTTCCTAATATTAGGATCTCCGATTTCTTAGCATTTAACACTGCACCAGACATCGTTGTGTACTGCTCCAATCCCTGTTGCATGGTCCTCATATCTTCATTATCTGCAGCCACCACGGTCACATCATCAGCATAGGCTGTAATGTGAACCGTTCATTGTATACACTGATACCTCGCATGGTTTGTTGCAACCTCTGCAGTAAAGGGTTCAATGCCAATGAGAACAATCCCATTGATAGCGGGCAGCCTTGACGTACTGATCGTTTTATTCGTACCGGCCTGGAAAACCATGCGTTCCATAAGACTCGAGACTGTGCCGTACTGTAGAGTCCCTGAATAAGATTGATTACCGGCACTGGAAATTTCGCAGCCGTTAAGCAGTTCCATAGATACGAATGGTGCACTCTATCAAAAGCCTGTTGAAAGTCAAGATTGATCAAAGCCACCGCTTTATTGTCTCTGCGTAGATGGATCAACGTGTCACGCAGTTCCGCCAGTGTGACAATAATGTTCTTTCTCGATATTGCCGCTTGGTTACAATGCATGATTTCTGCATATGCACCTTTTAATCGGTTAGCCAGAACTTTCGCAAATAACTTATAATCGGCGTTTAGCAGCGTTATTGGACGATAATCCTTCATGGTGGTGGTTTTCTGTTTCTTCGGCACCAGAGTGATAACACCATCCGCGAAGGTTGCGGGAAACGCTGCTGTCTCCCACAATTCCGCATATACATCTATCACTTCTTTCTTGATTATTGGCCAGAACTTTCTATAGAATTCATAGGTGAGTCCATCAGGACCTGGTGATGTGTGTCGACTGGCTTGTTGAATGGCGACCATCACCTCCCGCTCCGTGATAGGGCTGGTAAGTATTTTTGCGGATTCCTGGGTGATGCCGGTATCAAACAGTTCATGTTCCACACGCCTATAGGGGGTGTCTGCCTTTGGCGCTTCTTGAAATAAAGCTTGCAAATGATCCGCTATAAGCTGGAGCTGGGCACGCGTTCCCACATGGGCAGTTCCAGTGTGCGCGTCCCGTATTGTCTGAGGATATCTTCCATGTCCCTTCTGCCACTCCTTTGCGAAATAATAAAATGAGTTCTGTTCCGCTTCATGCATGGATTTCACTTTGGCTCGAACTTTGTGTCCTTCCAACTGGTGTAAGTGTTTTAATTTGATGATTTCTTTTACTTTTTTATCTCCGTCAGCACCTCATAGCCCTCCCTTTGCTTCAGATGAAGCCCCCACAGCGCCTCATTGTAAAAATGTAGTAATTGCTTCTTGGCCTGTGCCCTCTCAATACCCATGGATTTAAAAAGGGAACGAATCGCCGGTTTTGCCGTGTTCACCCACCAAAAACTCTTCCGAGTTGAGCTTCTAAAGGCCGTTTGTAACTGAAGCCATTTGATCTGAAATTGTGCCCGAATGTCTGTGTCCTCCAGCATAGAATTATTGAGTTTCCAGTAGCCACGGCCGGGCGTCTCAAGCCTTATTTCATTTATTTGCAATTGACATAGCACTGCATGATGGTCGCTAAAAACCACCGGAATGACCCAAATTCGATGGACATTTGGAGCCATTCCGGGAGATAGATACTGTCGGTCGATGCGTGAGGCAGAAGTGTTGCGGATGAAAGTGAATTCCACTTCATTCCCATGCTTGATCTCCCATGCGTCAAGCAGTTGCAGCTGTGACACTAGGTGTTGTAGCATGATGCTAAAATTCGTAGCACCTTTTTGGTCCTTCGCCTGCAACGTGCAATTGAAGTCGCCTGCTAGCAGAAGTTCCTTGCCTTGTCGCAAATGCGGGGTTACATCGGTTTGGAAGAAACGCTCTCTCGCTTGTCTATTCTGTGACCCAGCTGGAGCATATATGTTAACCAGGAGGGTCTCTTCCAAAGTAGCGGAGAGGACCCGGCCATCGGGATCCATCTGAAAATTCTGCAGGGGAAGTCCCTTCCTGTACACTATTGCCGTTCCTCTGCCGTTTAAACCTAGGTTAACTTTATAGTCGTAATTGTAAAGAGCATCCAAGTTGTAAGTATTTACTTCTTGGAGAAAGCATATATCAATGTTGTTCACCTGGAGAAAACTATTGAGCAGTTTTTGGGTTACTAGATTTCTGCACCCATTCACATTCACTGTTGCCACCGTTCGTAGATAGATCATGATGAAAGCGACTGTCGCAAAGATAGTGTAACTCGGGCGTATACGTTCTTGGCCTCGTGCATTGCTACTAGTGTGCTACTGTTCGGTCTCTGGATGTCTAGCTGGGGTTATCTGTGCCGGAGGATTTCCCTTAAGCCTTGGGTCACATAAGGACACCTGGGGCTTCCGTGTCACCTGAAGTAGGATCGGCGACTCCGCTTCTGTGGCCCTCGCATCAGGTTGAGAGGGATGAGATCCACCAGTCATCTCTGCACGCCGATAAATTGCGACTGCTTCAGCTGACCGTGGTTGGTCCTCTTGGGATCTGTGTGGCCGTTCGAGTACTTGCGGTCGAGAATCACTCGCAGATGGTCGTGCCGCTACGGTGGTGCCGGGGGTGTCCTCCCGGTAATGGGAGTCAGCTCCTATCTCCACCGCTGGGCACCTCACACTTTGTTGTAACTGTGCTGCTTCGTAATCACTCTGGGGATTGTTTCCCGCGTCCCTCCTTGCAGGTAGAACCTCACAGGTGTTCCTGTCACCTCCCTCCTCCAGGTTACTGCTGCCAATCAATGCTGAGGCAGGCTCTTGCGTCAGTACTCCAGCCGTATCTGCTGTGTCTGTGGACGGGACTTGCAATTGACATGCCTCCTCATGGGCTCCTTCCACCGCTTCCTCCAGCTCCATTTGGTTATTCCAGGATGGTTCTTCCTTATGGGCTTTGCTTGTGTTCGCCCGCTTGGCCCGTTTCTTCTCGGTCGGGCGTTTCTCTTCTGCTGCAGCTGTCTCAGTCACAAGTGGACCCACCTCGGGTGGTATTATCTCCTCCGGATTGGCCAGATGTACTCGTTTCCCAGTGGTATCTCGAACTATGGAGGCATACTCCCTTGCTGCTTCCTGTTGACTGTCATTCACCAGGGACGTTTGCCTGTTTTCATCCGTAGGATGCGCTCCCTCCCTCTGCGTGTCCACTACCACCATTGTCGGTTCTGTGTCGTTTCTCCGTCCAGTCGCCACTGGGCGTGTTGCGGTCGGACAGTGGGGGCAAAATTCCTTTAGATGTGCCGTGCTACTGCAGACGTAGCAAGATCTTGGTTGGCCGGTGTAGGGCACCGATAATCTGTAGCTACCAATGACGATAAAACTAGGGATGTTCGTCTTCAGTTGCATCTTTACCGCTCGTACCCCATTAAACACCGGGACGCGATATTGTCGGCTCCATTGTTCCTTCCGGACGTCATATACCGTTCCGTAACGCTGCAACGCTGCTTTTAAGACCTCTGCCGGGAGCTCTGGGGGTACATCAAACACTCGGACATTGACAGCATTACCGGTCACGTGTTCGATAAGCACTTTAGTCATCTCACCATTCATGTATGTGAAAGGTATTTCCGCCGAGAAGGTATTGAGGGTTTTCTCCAGCAAGAGTGCTGATATTAATTTAACATAAATTGCCCGTTCACTTGCGATTAACTGTATTGTATCCACTTGTTCCGCATTTAACCGTAATGTATCTGCTATGAAATCATGCACTTCATATGCCGACGGTCGCGTTGCACTTAAAGAAAACTTGATCCGGAGGGTATTTTTTCTCGCGTACATTTCCATTTCTTTTCACTGTTAAATTTAGCTGATCTACTCACTCTAAATTCCTACACTTGGTGATAGTCAATATCACTCACAGTGTGGTATATGTCTTTCTTGCTCTCACTCACTATCACGCCACACACGCTGTAGACAAAACAACCGGTTCTCCTGGTACGTCCGCTCTGTCCAAGCGCCCGGGCTTGACTGCGGTGATGTTGGAGGTTTGTCTAACATTATGCATTGTCAATTACTAAAACAGAGTTAGGAGGTAAATTTGGAATTAACATTATACGAAGCCACTTGATATGGTTTTCAGTGCTCATTTCTTTATGAAAGTCTCCCACGATTCTGTGAACTGAGCTGTGCGATATCTTGGTGGCTGCAGCAACTCTTACGTGCACCTTCTGAATTTCTTTAAAATACATTGGAGAAAATCGATATTTATGCTTGGCTTCTTCCTTCACATGCTCATAAACATTGGCAATGATCTCGCGACTTTGACTATGCAGAGTTTTTCCTTTTATTTTTGACACTGTAGGAGGCATTGTCACGCACGTAGCTAACACGTAACTGCGCAACTAACTACCATTCGTTAAAACACTTGCATGCATACATCTGTACCGCACAAAACTTTTGCAGTCGACTGTATACACAAACGCGACAGAGGAAAATAGAGGTGTCTGTTATCGTAGCATAAACATTTGCTGACCTGTTTATTAAGGGTAGGCCAACTCACTGGGCTTCTGCCCAAGGTCATTCGTCAAGAACTAACGCGCAATCTATACCCTCTTACTTTCTCTTCTGGTAAGTAGAGAACGTATTGTATTCCACACAAAAATTGATGTCGAGATTTCACCGGAAATATGTTTTGAGACCCCTTGATTAAAAAAAGCATTTTTAGAAAAAGCTCCGTGTGTGTGTATGTGTGTGTGTGTGTGTTTGTGTGTGTGTGTGTGTGTGTGTGTGTGTATGCGCGCGCGTGCGTGTGTCTGTATGTCTGTCTGTCTGTGGGCAGCATAACTCAAAAACGAAAAGTTGGTTAAAAACGAAAGTTGGTATTTAAGTTTAATGTCTTTAAAGGATGCGACACAAAGATTTTGAAGAAAATAGCCCCACCCTAAACTACACTTTACATGGAAAATTTTTTGAGGATTTTGATTTTCTTGAAAATGGCTCTAACAATATTGATTGAGATATGATATGATATGATATATATAATATAACATATATGTATATATAATATGTTTAAGATATTTGTATGGAAAATGAAATTTATATTTTGAATGTTCTGGCTATAGCCTATTCCTGTTTACTCTGGATGACTTTTGAATAATTCGTAAACCGTAAGAGATACACAAAATCTTACTCTACAAAAATGTAGACCTCGTTAAAACACACAATTTAGGTCTAAATGCATTTTTGTTAGTGGAGTGAACCATTTTGGAGATATTCCTTGTTCTTTATATCAGTTTCGGAAAACTTAAAACCTTAGTGAAATGGAACATCGTTGTACATTTTTTGTGTTAAGCGTGCAAATAGAACAGATCTCAAAGGTTTAAAAGATTTGACTATCGCACAAAGCCTACTGAGGCTGACCCCATGGCGCAGTTGGTAGAGCACCTACCTGGTGTGCTAGGGGTCCCAGGTACGATTCCCGGCAGGGGGATAGGAATTTTTCTCCAGCCAAGATTATTCCTCATCCTTCCCTGACTCTGGAAGTATGAATGAAAGTGTGAATGAGTGTGTGCGAATCCAATGTTTAAACCCCCCCCCCCCTACTTTAAACGAGTAAAACCAATAGTGAAGGCCGCCGATATGACCTGCGCAGATAAAGGCGGGATATAAATGGAACAATAAAAAAAGGCCTACTGTATTCTAGGATTCCCCTTGCAGCTACAAGGAAATAAGCAATAAGATAATTTTTGCAAATGTTTATCTCAACTAACACGAAGGAGATATAGGAATAAAGTTTGTAGGAATGGATAGTACAAGAGTAGAGAATGTCATGTGAGTGCAACACAAAAGCTTTGTTTACTGTTATCTTTTGTCCTATATAAGGTATACAGTCCAATCAAAGTCTAGCTCTACAGGTAACTTACAGGTATTGTACTCAGAAAATCGCGGTTGTATTTCATAAATACCACTTTGTTATCTTAACACTATAAAGTATAGTTATAAGCTACAGCTTTGTGTAAATAATAAACCTTCTTCAAACGAGAAAAACATAATATCGGATGAAAAAGCTCCAAACTCACAAATAAAAACAATGTCGAGTATTAGGATAAAACACCCGATATATCGTGATGTGATAGTCAGTTGTCTGTCACGAGTAACCATCACACACAAACTTTGCTACACCTCAAAACAACTTGAAATTATAATACAATTTTTTAATGTTCCATTTAACGCCTTTGACATCGAAGGTCGTATCGGTGGCTTTTAACCTCTTGGAACACTGTAGTACTGGTATTGAACTATTACTTTGGATTTTTCTAAATTATTACACTATTACACTAAATTCACACATGCACAGATTCACATTCCCATTCATGCTTCCAGACTCTACGGAGAATGGGGAATAATCCTAGTAGAAGAAAAATTCCCACCCTCCCAGCCGAGAATCGAATCCAGGATCCCTTGAACAGCAGTCAGGTGAGCTACTGAGCTATTGTCGCACGAAGTTTAATTTCTAAGAGAGATTTGGCAACGCCATGCTAACATTAAATTGTGATTAAAATAATTTGAATTAAGCTAGAAATGCATTGCAACGTTGATCATACAATGTTTGTGCGGCAGTTATTGAAATAATAAACCATTTATGTTCATTCGTCAAGAAGCTAGATGGTTCCAAACTTTCCAAACATTTGACGCAAATTATTAGATTATTTAATAGAATAGTAGGTTGAAAATGAATAGTAATATTAGTTATTATGTTAATCTCTTTTTAGAGCTGCTTATACACTTTATTTTTATTCATATAGTCAACATGGAATCTAATATTCTGGTATTGATAGAAGAGTTAGAGGCTATGGAAGCGGTTCCCTATTGACAATTTTATTGGACATATTTGTTACAATCATCATGTAGAATCTTTCCTTCCATCCTGTATATCGTAAAATAGGCACATAACAGTGCCAGGTGCATTAACTATTTTAGGTGATGCTAAAAAAGAAAATGTTTCTGCTGCTCTAAACTTGCAATTTATATCGATTTTTCAGATAATCATTTTATAAAAAATGGCATTTCCCAAATTTAAAATTGCATATCATGAAGTACTCACTAGTTTCTTACTTATGAGACCCTAGACAGCTATTAACATGCTAATAGTGTACGAGTGTTACGCACAACACAGTGTAGTATTTCTTAAGAAAGGCACTGTGTTGCAGCTGTTTTTCTTAATTAACATGAAGTAGGTAGACAGTGACCTGTTAATTGAATTATCCGTAGAAGTGTTATGAATTGACTTTGGGAGGGGAGATTCGTGTGGAGTCTTTTTATTAATGAACCAGGACTGCTTTAACGTTATAAAATAAAAAATAGAAAATAATTTTATTGTTAGATAGGTAAGTACATCATTACCTTGTAATCTCAGCAACCTTATTTCAAGACAGAAAAAAACAAAATGTTATCACGAAAATAATATATTGACTTGAGTAAAAACGAATAATTTATAGCAGTGTAGTTATTTACTTAACTGTGTATACATCAATTAAGTCCATTGATGCCAGTTTTCTCTATTAGGAATCACGTTTAGGGATAGTTGCGAGTGTTACCCAATATAATGAAAGTATGAAACAACGGCGTCTGCTTCACGCTGTACTATGTCATACATGATTTTATTCCCGCCATTTAATTTTCATTATCTATAGAAAATCAAAGCACACGGTATCATTATTTATTTGTTAGCACTGACATGACAGACTTTATTTCTGTTCATTCTAAAAGATGATTCTGGTTTTCCGGTTACTTCAAGTCAGTTTCGAACTAAAGCTTTTGTTTGTGCAAGAATCTCATTCAGTTTATGATGTTAAAAGAAACGCCTTTTGTTTCCGGTTGGCGTCACGGTCGGTTAGTCACGTGACTAATTGCCTGACAGCCTCTGTACCATTAGCGTAGCCTGAGTTAATATGTCGAAATACAGCACATGGAGTCCGATAAAGATGAATTGCGTCTACTGGGACTACGTAGTTTTTAGAAACGGGTGTATTTTAAAGTGGAAATACTAGTCAATATAATCACCCTTTTATTAATATTGAAACGTTATAAAATCAATTAATGTAAATAACTAATTATATTTGGGGGAAAACCTGTTTTTACCCGTACTAACATGGAGTTCAATAACTTTAAACACATATAGTCCGTTTCAAAACTCTTCTGTAAATTTAGGGTAACACATGCGTTTTGGAATTTTGAAATCGCAGTGATTAATATACATTGTTATCACACGATGTATTCGCAATTAACTGTGAAAACGTTTGTTAATGAGACATCTTCACTAAGAACAATCGGATATACCAGAAGTCCCTTGAGCAGGTAAACTAGTTTTTTGATGCCGCTGAAGCTGGTGATTCGTTTCTGGAAATTACAGAAGTAGTTTCATCTGAGCTACAAAACAATACTTGTGTGAGACTTACACAAAGATAATTTCGCAACAAGAATCAGCTACCTTACTTTGTGTTGGTAAAACGGTATCTGGATAAGACACTGCTGAGTGGATCGGAACCATAGTAAAAGTGATCGGTGCTTCAGATACATTAGATCTAATACCACTGGACTTTTAAATGTAAGCACTTTTTAAGAAAAACTGGGGGAACACTACCATTTGTTTCACTGAGAGCAATAGTTGAAGAACAATGTGCAACGCCAAAATAACAAAAATTAGTGTGAATATTTGGTTAAAAATTAAAAGATCAAATAACGCTGTGAAGGAGAACGGGAGGACATCTGAGAGGTATATAGACACGCACCTAAGTCAAGAAACCTAAATATATTTGGCTAAATCTGCAATGCCTGTGTACAAAAATTATTGTCCTAGTTACCTACTTCACTACCCACATACTCACTTACCCACGCACCTACCTTCCCACCTACCTACCCAGGCCGCTATCTACCTACCCAACTATCTACCTACCCACCTATCTTCCCACGCACCTATCTACCTACCCACCCAACTATCTACCTACCCACCTATCTTCCCACGAACCTACCTACCCACGCACCTATCTACCTACCCACCCAACTATCTACCTACCCACCTATCTCTCCGCGCACCTATCTACCCACGCACCTAGCTACTCACTGACTTACCTATCCACGAACCTACCTACCCATTCACCTACCTATCCACGCACCTACCTACTCACTCACCTACCTACCCACGCACCTATCTACCCACCCACCTATCTTCCCACGCACCTATCTATCCACGCAACTACCTACTCACTCACCTACCTACCCACGCACCTATCTACCTACCCACCCAACTATCTACCTACCCACCTATCTTCCCACGTACCTACCTACCCAAGCACCTAGCTACTCACTCACTTACCTACCCACCAACCTATCTACCCACGAACCTACCTACCCATTCACCTTCCTATCCACGCACCGATCTACCTACACACGCACCTACCTACACACGCACCTACCGACCCACCCACCTATCTACCCACGCACCGATCTATCTACCCACCCACCTATCTACCCACGCACCCACCTACTCACTCACCTACCTACCCACCCACCTACCTACACACGCAACTACCTACCCACCTGTCTACTCATCCACCCACCTACTCACTCATCTACCTACACACGCACCTACCTACCCACCCACCTATCTACCTACCCACCACCTAACCACGCACCTACCTACCCACCCACCTACTTACCTACCCACCCACCTAACCATGCACCCACCTACTCACTCTCCTGCCTACCCACCCACCTACCTAGCCACACACCTATCTACATACGCACCTACCTACCCACACACCTATCTACATACGCACCTACCTACCCACACACCTACCTACCCACCCACCTATCTACATACGCACGTACCTACCCACCCACCTACCTAGCCACACACCTATCTACATACGCACCTACCTACCCACCCACCTATCTACATACGCACCTACCTACCCACACACCTACCTACCCACACACATACCTACCCATACACCTACCTACCCACTCACCAAACTACCCACACACCTACCTACTCACTCACCTACCTACACACGCACATACATACCCAGCGCCCACCTAACCATGCACCCACCTACCCACCCAGGTACCTACCCACCCACCTATCTACACACGCACCTATCCACCTAGCCACCCACCTACCTACCCGTTCAGCTACGTGCCCACGCAACGATCTACCTACCCACCCACCTATCTACCCACGCACCCACTACTCACTCACCTACCTACCCACGCACCTGTCTACCTACCCAATTACCCACCTACAACACGCACCTACCTACCAACCTACCTACCTACCCACGCACCTGTCTACCTACTCAATTACCCACCTAAACACGCACCTACCTACCCACCTACCTACCTACCCACGCACCTGTCTACCTACCCAATCACCCACCTACACACGCACCTACCTACCCATTCACTACCTACCCACGTACCCCCCTACTAACGCACCTACCTACCCACCTACCTACACACGCACCTACCTACCTACCCAATCACCGACCTACACAAGCACCTACCTACCCATCCACTACCTACCCATCCACTACCTACCCACCTAACCACCCACCTACACACGCACCGACCTACCTACCCAACCACCCATCTACACACGCACCTACCTACCCATCCACCTACCTACCCATCCACCCACCTACACACGTACCTACCTAGACACGCACCTACCTACCCAACCACCCACCTACACACGCACCTACCTACCCATTCAACTACCTACCCATCCACCCACCTACACACGCACCTACCTAGACACGCACCTACCCACCCAACCACCCACCTACCCACGCACCCACCTACTCACCCACCTACCTACCCATCTACCTACACACGCACCTATCTACCCAACCACCCACCTACACACGCACCTACCTACCCAACCACCCACCTACACACGCACCTACCTAGACACGCACCTACCCACTCAACCACCCATCTACACGCGCACCTACCTGCTCATCCACCTACCTACACACGCGCCTACCTAGACACGCACCTACCCACCCATCCACTACCTACCCACGCACCTGTCTACCTACCCAATTACCCACCTACAGACGCACCTACTTACCCATCCACTACCTACCCACGCACCAACCTACTCACCCACCTACCTACACACGCACCTACCTACCCATCCACCTACTGACTCATCCACCTAGCTATCCACGCACCTACCTGACCATCCACCTTGCTACCCACGCACCTACACAGGCACCTACCTAGACACGCACCTACCTACCCAACCACCCACATACACACGCAACTACTTACCCATCCAACTAGCTACCCACGCACCTACCTACTGACCCACTTACCCATCCAACCACTTACCCATCCAATCACCGACCCAACCACCTACTGAGCCACCTAACCAGCCAAGAAATTACCCATCCACCCAACTACCCACACACTACCCACGCACCTGCCCACCCAACCACCTACCGACCCACCCAACGAACCAACCAGCTACCCAGCAACCTAACGACCTACCTAATTACCTACCCGCTCACCTACGCAACAACCACCCACCTACCACCGACCCACCGACCTACCCACCTATTTATATATATATATATATGTCTATCCATCTGTCTGTCTGTCTGTCTGCCTGCCTGCTTGTCTGCCTGCGTACCTGTCTCCCTGCCTTTCTGCCTGCCTGTCTGTCTGCCTCCCTGTCTACCTGCCTATTTACCTGCCTGTCTGTTGGTCTCTCTGTCTGCCTCTCTGTCTGCCTCTCGGTCTGTCTGTCTGCCTGCCTGCCTTTCGGCCTGTCTATCTGCCTCTCTGTCTGTCTCTCTGTCTGTGTGCCTGCCGCTCTGCCTGCCTGTCTGTCTGTCTGTCTGCCTGTCTGCCTGCCTGCCGGTCTGCCTGCCTGCCTGTCTGTCTATCTGTCTCTCTGCCTGTCTGTCAATCTCTGCATGAGTGTGTGCATTTATATTTTTACAATAGTTGTAAGTTTTGTAGTTTTCTTTGAAAAGATTGCCAGAAGTCAATTGAAGAAGTGAGCTGCAAATGATATTAAATATGAAGACATTGTACCTTGTACCAATCAATTAGGGACATTTAGGTGCTAATAGTATTTCTGTTACAAATATTCTGTTTCTTCTTCGAAGAAATGCAATCAAAATGTACATCTAATTTGTTAAAAAGAATCACCAAAGTGTTACCATTTATTACACTTAAAATATAACTCCAGTAACGTATATGTAACATATATCTCACACAGGTATGCTAAATTTCAGCCTTGGAGGATCTAAGTATACCTTTTGAGAAAGAGCAATATATGTTATGGAAAATGAAGCTTTGAAAGTATCCTAGTTGAAATGATTTGCAATATATGCCTTTTTGACCCGGAACTCCTAGATGAAGCCTGTGATGTCCTTTCAGCAGATATTATGCCTTCATACATTAAAAGTTCTAGAAAGAGGTTCTTGGAGCTGAAGAGCTTGCAGTGACGAACAGTGCGTTTAAATGTTTTAGAAGGTAATCTTTTTTAATGAGTTAAAGGCCTAATTTAAATCAAGAAGAATTGTTTCCATAAAAAGAGAAAATGCCAAATTTTGTCATATTACACTTCCCAGTCCACATAAAGTGTATTTGAGTTGATAGGGGGAATGTTTGTTGAGTTGTAAGTTTCCAACAATTGAAATAATAGTGAAATTAATTGTACTAGTGTTGCTTCCTTGGTTTCGTAGTTTATTGTTTTTCAGTTCCTCGGTGAACTGAGTTTTGGGGCAGCCTGTACTTGGCACTTAATTCTTTTACAAGTAGCGTGTTAATCGTTACTAGACACGACCACGTGTGGCGCCAGAAATTCCATCAGAGAGGAAGCGATAACAACAAGTCGTAGTTTTAACGAATCTTTCGTGTATGTTCAGAAATAAAAAAGAAAATTAATGCTAGAATTTTAGTGTAAGTTCGTGCAATATCGTAGTATCTTAAATTACAACCTTTACTCTGTTATCTATGGAAGAGGCGCTAATGATCTAAGCAGTTGCACGCCCTAAAGCTACTACTACTTCAGACACATTCTGCGTGCAATGATGCAAGAATCCCTGGTAGTTGTAGATAAAATATACACAACCAGTAGCGTTACCTGAATATAGCATATTAGAATATTTTAAGTTATTGTTGGACGTGTAATAGCTCTGTGTTAGCGATTTGCCGCATATCTAGCATCTAACTACTTTAAAACGTGCACATTCCGCAAAAGTAAGTTACATCGGATTTCTGATTGTCTGTAAAAGCGTTAATAGGGCGTGTCGTAAGATAGTCGCGGGTGCCTCTTTGACCCTTAGTGCGGTGGAGGAGGAACGGGGTGTAGCTTACCTGCTTTAATAACGCATGATTCTATGCTTCTTCCTAGTAATGTCTCAAATAAGTAAACGCATGTTCCCCATAAAGACGTTCCTCTAGCGACTTACCTTCAGTAATGTAGGGAAATCTGCTTTCTGACCACCTTGTGACAGTTATGTTATATGTGAAACATAAAAAATTGTTCTCCCATTAGTCTTGGAATATAAGAAAGAATAAAACTAAAGGATAAATATAGGATTCTATTTTAAGGGATGACGAGTATGGGAAGAAAGAGAAAAAATATAAGAAAACAAGGAAATTCGAATGGTGCAAACTAGATAACTTCTTATTATAGGTAGTGCAAGTTTTTTGGCCGCTTAGGTAAGAAACACTACTACGGCTAACTGATATTTGAGGACTAAAATTCTAATATCTGGAGACCTGACACATAATCAAGGAAATTTTCAAATAGACATTTGCTGTATGTTTCGCGATTAACCACGCGAAAGATCGACAAATTCTGTCTTCAGCATATTGAAAGCAGAAAAAGATTACCTCTCCTTCTCCTTAGTTGAGGGAGATGGCTATACATATTCGTAATTAGCCAATGAGTTGAAAGAACTAGCATATATAGCAGTGCAACTGGTGCTCACGAGCGAATCGCGGACAATCAAGGACAAATATAAGATCAACTTATTAATACAATAAAGTTTTAATTGCATCACGTGTATTTTTTACTTTGACTGCAGTAGCTAAAGGTAATATCTACAAAGGACCCTTGTGACAAATACTTCAATGAATAACCCGTTACGAGTCACACCAGACTAGTTGCTAGTATTTTTATTTTTGACTGAAGTTTATATCTGGCTATTGCCATGAATCTTTTAAGGGCGCTGATGACCTCGAAGTTGAGTGCCCTTAAGCCAAACCAACAACAACAACAACACAAATATCCATAATTTCATTGTGAACTAAAGAGAGATCAGCTTCTATGTGTCCTTTACGTGCAACTTCCTTACTCAGATTAAAAATTTCTACTTTTAGCATTTGCCCCTCCTGAACTAACCTATCTAAAAGTTGTGAATATGGCCTGGAACCTATGGTATTCTTACCCATATTCATGGAGAATGTTTGCATAGCAGCAAGCCCTCTCCCCATTGAAAGAAAGGAATCCACCATCCTTTTATTTACCTCAAAAGGAAGTCTCTTAGACATTTTTTCCTTCATTCTGGGTGAAGTATAAATTTCTGATAGAATGCTCGGACATGTAATGCATTTCACAATTAATTTAGAGCAAAAACCCAGATGTACTCCCATTTGAAGCTTGACAGAAGCACACTTGCACACACTTCACACTATATTTTGTAGCAGTTGCTCCCACATACTATTCTGTACAAGTGTATATTCGGCATGAGAAATGTTGCTTTCATCGCCTACAACATCAATAAATGCACAACGGGAAAATGCAGACAATTTATTTTCACATCTTGTTTGAGTGTTAGAGCTGGGTAATGAATTACCAATCTTTGACACTTCAGAAATATTTACCTGTGTGTAGTTTAGCTTTTGTTGTGCTAGGCTGTAAGCTAACCTTCCTGCTTTGGTTTTCCGTGATGGACGCTTTTTAGCTTGCTTCTGGGTGATTTCAACATATCTAGGCAGAATGTTGTTTACAAATAAAGCCTACAACACATTCAAGACACCAAAAAGTCACAGGGTTGAAATATTCACTGTGCACCTCGTGGGAAAAGATAAACAACCACCATTTCATACCGCATAAGCTAAGTTGAATATTTATGTTATTTTAAAAGTGTATTATATTATGATTATTTAAAATCACTGCATTAGAATACAAGTTTGATACAGGTTTAGATGTATCGTGTGGTATGTGGTCTATTCAAGCTCAAAGAAGAGATTTTTCTTTGATATACATATATACTACTTTGTCTTGAGTTGTAAGTATGAAAAATTTCACTGCCACAGTCAACCTGCAGCTCTATGAGACGATTCTGCAGCCAACATTCATGGCACAATCCCAAAATTTGGCCTTCAAGAACAGAAAACAGCCAAAGAATGTGGATGCGGGCAAAATTGGGCGTAATCTTCAGAGTTTAAAATCCACGCAACCTTTAAACATGCAGTAGGGCATTTAAAAATGGGGCCAGGAGGAAAATTATGCGTTTTCGTATTCGGAAATGTCTAACTTAATTTATAGAATTAAAATTTATAAAAGGTTTAAGAGGTTGAATCAGAAACTGAAAAATTCAATGCCATAGCCGGGATTTGAACCACGGATCTTCCACTTATCGAGCGGCTGCTTTAACCACTTAGCTACCATTGTCAACTTGCCAGTACGACATTAAATTCCCCAGTTGATTCGTACTTTTTCCCGGTTAACCACAAGGGAATCTCACATCAGAGATAAACACCCGATATGACATTACGTTGGAGGACATTTAAAAAATTACCTATTCACGTCAAATGACGATACTCAGTGCTTTCATGCGATAATTAAAAGCTGGCTCAGATTTGTTACTTAAAAGGCGACTAAAAATAAAATCAACATCCGTGGTTCTACAAGATTATTTAGAAAGAAGCATATTTCAAATGTTTATTTCAATGAACCAGTGCAAGTCAGAAATTTCACCTATCAGAGAGGAAACTTAAACGTGTATAGAGGTAAGCTTAGGACATCTGTTTATTGGCACAAACAAATGCTGGCTGTTTATAGAAAAATCATGATCATAGGAAAAATAATCTCTACGTACTGTACGTTGGTATAAATCCATTGTTGAAAGTGTAGTCACTTTTGCAGTAGAGTCAACAAACAATCGCCCTGATATAAGCAGATTTACACATCTGATTAAAACTTGGGAACCAGGAACCAGTTGGTATGCTTGCTGCAAGAAAATGACTATTGATGTTTGCTGCTACAAATAGTGTTCCTGCTAAATGCATACAGCTTCAAATAATATAAAATTTTAAACTTATCTCTGTAGAGTCATATGCGGACTATGCTCCTATCATCCATAGTCTCGTTGATATAAAACAAGAATAATGTTGTAATATCCCAAAACATATGTAGATGACCGTCATTAACAGAGGGTTGACAAACGAAGTATGTGTTATGCATATAACCATTGCTAGGTATGAGTGCAGATAAGTATGAAAGGCAACACCGTCCTGCACTGTGACTTCTGCACATATGCTGACATCTCCACTTATTAGCACCGAACCAAAAATCTAACACTCACAATGAACCGAATCAGACTTCGAACCATGATGCCTGAAATCTCCTCCAAATTTGGAAACTGACTCCCAAAATTAGGACACTTTGGTGAGCAACTGCTGAGCACTCGCACAATAAAGTGGCAGCTGCCTTATCTGCCCGTTGATACCCTTTGCCGGCAGATACCCTCTAACTTACTGTGTATTTTGTGCAGGTGCTCTCCAAGTTGGAACACTTGTACGGGATGACACTTCCACGGAGCCATATTTTCTCTACCTAATTAGCCAGAAGTGGAAAGTTGACACTTGTACGGAATGACCAATAGCGAAAGTTAATAACCGGGTTTGCAATGAAAATTTGTGATATAATACGCATATGTGTAACACCTGGTTTAAGGACAACGGAAAGTGACATGGACACGCCCCCATTTTCCACGATTTAACCTCAATTTCTCTAACTTTATTTTTAACGCTTCTTGTGCACTTTTCTCAAAATCTATTAAAGATTAATATAAATGTTTAGTTCTTCCGGGCTTGTAGGCCGTGGTCTAGAAGGCATGGTAGATACCAACGTTTCGCCAAGTACTGCACTTGGCATCATCAGGGTAACACGATCCTCCGTCTGCACTGGTCAGAGTTTGAATGTGAAAGCAGAGAAATAGTGGAACTAAAGACCGTTAACGTCCGTTACATTTATTTATACGGGCGGGGGTGAGCGGGACATTGTTGCGTTGGCTACGGTAGTGATTGGCTGGTTGTAGGCGGGATCTTATTACAACTGTTATGTGTTTCTGAAAGTTTATCTAAAACTGGTATCCATGCTTTATTTACACGAAGTATATATATATATATATATATATGTGTGTGTGTGTGTGTGTGTGTGTGTGTGTGTGTGTGTGTGTGTGTGTGTGTGTGTGTATGCAGACAGCGGATCGTGTTACCCTGAGCGCAGTACTTGGCGAAACGTTGGTATCTACCATGCCTTCTAGACCACTGCCTAGAAACCCGGAAAATCTAAACATTTCTAATAGTCAAGACACCGGCCGTGAAAGCATAAGTACATATACTCTATTAAAGATATTCACTTGAAATTGTTACTGCACTTACATGGTCGTCTACTGTCACTACTGAGCTAGTCTTGTTAAGAAATATTAAGTTTAATGTAATTAAGAATAAAAATAACATATACGCCCTAAGACAAAAAAATGAGTAGACTCTGGATCTTTTGCCATTTCTCATATTGAGTCTCAACTATTCAATGTGAGCGGATGGCCGAGTGGTTGGACTTAGACAAATATACCCTTCCAGAGTCTGCTCATTTTTCTTGTCTTAGGGTGTATATATAATTTGTGTCATTACATATGCAACATTTGTTTACCCTTCTCATTTTTATGGTATTTATATTTTCTTAGATCCACATATCAAATTATGCATTAACTACCACAGACAAAAATAATATGGCTGTAGAGTCAAAGCTTATGGGGAAAACTGCACAAGAAGTACGAGGCAGAAACTTTTTTGTTAGAACACATGGTCACACTTATACCACTTTGGCGCAAAATCTTTTAAATTCAACCTAAATATTATAAACTTATTAATATAGAAACATTTGTTCTCTAACCACCCCAAATGTCATTTACATCAGGCCAATTTTGGCAGCAAAAATATAATTCAAATAATCACATAACTTGAGTACGCCCAAACGCAAAATCACTCAATTATTAAATTCTCTCCTAGATTAGGTTACTCTTTAAGGGACGGTGACTCATTACGGTGACATATAACCCCAAACAATCTGAGCTGTTTTCATTGTTTCGAAGGATTTCTACATTGTTGCACTGTGGTGTTAAGGCTCCTTTATTCAAACATTACTAGCGTTTAGGTATGTGTATACGGATTTAATTGTCAGTTATACTACAATGCATCATTCTTATATTCTTATTTTCATTTACCAGAGAGTATCTTTGAAACAATCACTAACCAGCTTTAAATACTCTATTGTTCCCCCAATGTGTTTGCTTTTTGAACCTTAGGATAGATGCTATTTGAATTGAACTCACTATAATACTCTACACATTACTTAAACTAGTTATAAACAGGTGGTAGTTTCTTTATGCTGCTTTCAGATGGGTGGGGGAAGAAAAACCTGGGATTTCTTCTATGCTATGTGGCAATCCGATGTTGACAATTTTGTTGCTTCATCGTATCTGTGGCTAGTACTGGAAGGAATTTTATCGGCAGACTTTATTGGAAGAAACTCTAGATATTATGTCACTGTTTCTCCTTGGAATGCAATCAGCTAATATGTTACATCGGAACATAAATTCTAGGCCGCTGGTTGCATATGCCGAGACAATGTTTCCTTCAAAGAGGTCCCTGGGAGGTTCGAAACACAAAAACCCACATGCATACGTGTTTATTAAGGAACGTGACCAGAGTCTAAATCAACGCGTTCAGCGCATTTTGGTAACTGAATGTGATACAAAACTCTCTTCTGGTTGTATTGTCTGTCACCTTCAAACCGTCCTCAAAAGCAGGGCTTTGGTTGTTTAAGCTATGCATCTGGGTGTTAAAATTGCATGCACCACTTTTTCAAAACATTTTCTGCAACAACATTCAGCAGTGGTGAACGTTTTTGGATAATAATTTAACTGATAAATAAATATTTAAATAAATAAAATCTGAATACTTTGTCCCGGTATCTAGGTTACTGCACCGGGACATATATTCAAACTTAGACGTTTATTTCATAACAACTTTTACAACTTAATCTTAATTTTTCAGACAAAAACTACAACTACCACGATAACTAAATGAAATAGAACCTTTTAAAGAACAAACGGCGTTAGACAAGAGTCAGAAATGTAGTAGTGAGGGTGTAATAGAACAAATATGAATTACAGATTTATACTTCAACTTCTGTTGCTGGAAACCAGCAACCAAAGGAACCGGTAGCCAGGTACTTCACGCCTACAAACTACAACTATATTCACCGGTATCCAGCGAAACTATGTACTGGTAGCCAGTATATTCAACTTCTATCACTATAGGTGTTTATAGGACTATCTACTTAATGTTCACCTTTATATTTATTTCCTTAATATTTTATTCATTATTCAGTTAATATGATTTTTTTCATTTCCTTTTACTAATTATTAATTGTGTATTTTATTTATTGTTCCAATTTACATTTAGAACTCAGCTACTTTCTACCTTTAGTTGCATTTGTTATACCTATACTTGCTTTTATCCACATTTTATGTATTTTGTTACCGATTATTTTTAAATCTTCACTGTGTGTTTTAATTTAATATTATAATTTAGTTACTTATTATCATTAATTAACTGATAGTAACTAATGTTTCCTTCATAAAAATGATGTGCCGCAAACATGCATTATGGTCCACCATTATAATTTATTTTGTAACTATTCCACGCCTTATTCATATCAAAGCTTCGTAAACAGAAATAGGTACACGAATGAGGCTTTGAAGCAGCGGCTACACAATGTCTGTCATTGACCTCCAGGAGGAAGGGATGAGACAAAGGCCTGGAAGGGCGACCATATCCGGAGGGAACCGTACGCAGAGCAAAGGCAAGTCACTAACAATTATAGATCATACATTTCCTTCTTGGAGAACACTCGACATTCGGTTCGCTTAAGCCGGGCCACAGAGAGAAATCCACTACAATGAGCAAATTCCATCATAAAATATGATTTATCTAAAATATGATATATATATATATATATATATATACTTATATTTATACATATACTGGTCCCTCCACTCTTGCTAGTCATTCATCATCCTGAGGATGGGAGAGATGTACACTCCCGAAACGTCGATGGCTATACATCACTACACCTGGCTAGAAGCCCGAGAACATCTTGAATAACTTCCATCATCTCGCCGCGGCGCAGCAACCCTCATTGTGTAGTTCTGCAGTACAATTGTATGACAATGGACTGAAATGAAAGGAACTGAGGAACAAGTAAATTCATGGTAGTTATAATTCAGGGGAAAACCGCAACACCAGGGTGGCCATTCCAACACAAATCGCATCCGGCATCTTCCGAAAGCGAGATTACTTCCTGAGCCATCTTGCTCAGGATATCAAAGGCTTGCTTTTTATCGACTAACTGTAAATAAAGATAACTATCCACAGGTATCTCTTCAATATGCGTTTTGTTATAGCTACTCAGGAGACTGAGAGGACAGTCAAAGAGTTTAAATCCAACATTGATTTATGCTACTGCTTAAACCAACAACATTGAATTGGGGGGAAATTGCTTCCCATGGTGTGTATATTTTAACAATAATTCAATTTTTCTGTAGAAAAAGAAGTTATATTTTTTAATGACGCTGTCAATTGCAGCACTTTCTTAACGCATAGGTTTTTCGGGGGTTTTCCCGGGGTGTCAGGCAAATGTTGGGAGGATTTCTATATCCCCAAGATTTCCTGCCCTTTCATTTCTTACATTAATCATTTCATTCCAACTTTGATCCCGTAAGGTTTGTTTCAGGGTTGGAGGCGTCGGCGAGCGTTGCGACAGTAGCACGGCAGGGGAACAAATGCGCTCTGGAAATCTCGTCCCCGGATTGGAAGGTGGGCTTACTGATTTCCGGGCATCATAAGGGATGGTACAAGTCCGAGTGGGGAGGGCAGCACGTTCCCGAGTCCCGCGCCCCCTTTGTGAGTACGAAATCGAAGGGGTGGAAGAGCAACCGGGTTGAGCCAACGTCTGCCAGGGTGCTTCTAACTCGGAAAATGTAGGGTCCTCGCCCTCCGCTCTGTCGTGGCAACGTTCCGACCGCCCTTCGGATCCATTCGTTTTATCCATCCTCTCGGGAGTTATCCCGTTAGGGGAATAGGCACAAAAGATCGCGTTTCGGTCGAGGTGCTAAGTCCACCTCCGGAAGTTGTCATTCAGTCATTGAGTTAAGTACATCATTGACGAACATGTGATATGTTTTTAATCCTCGTGTGGCTAAAGCTCTTTTGGTATAAAATGTGCAAAGCTGGAACTATTTTCAGACCTCTAAAATTGAAATTTATGCAAACTAACCACCTTTAAGCTCGATCTTTCTCCCTCCTCTGCTCTCCTCGATATAAAGCTCAGACCGGAAGTACATGGGAGTAGGAAACAAAACGATAAAAGTCAGGTGGATGAACCGGGGAAAATTATTCTGCACTAAAACAGAGAAAGGAAGTAATATGCTAAATAAACAAGGTTCGCTATTCTCCCACGGAAACAAAACAGTTTCATTGACTACTCAGGTCCAGGTTTTCGACATAGACAAAGAGTAGCTGGTTTCTCTTAACATTCGAGAGTTCAACACCTGTGTTCTAAGTCATTAACCACAGAGAAGGATCATTCTTAACTAACTCTTGTTACCTCTTATTTTCTCACTCTTCCGCTCTGTTCTGTCCATACTACCAATTACTCATGAAGTCAATTATAGGATTAGCCTAAAAATGAAATTGGTACATCGCTCTAGGGTAGTGACATTTATCTACGTCTTTTACATGGTCTAAACTTGCGGGAAGTTCCAAATTGTTCTGATTTCTTTATTTTAAAGACGAATTGAATTAAAAGAATTGTTTCAATACTACAACGAAGTTTTTACAGCTTTAGAGAATTTGTTGACAGTGACATGAGAAATACTTAAGGCGTAGGTCAGAGAGCTAATTGTTACTAATTTGACAAATGACAGTCATATATATAGGACGAAACGTATCATCATCATGATCATCATCGTCGTCGTCATCATCGTCATCATCCTCATCATCACCACCATCATTATCGTCATCATTCTCATCACCACCACCACCATCATCACCACCACCATCATCATCCTCATAATCACCACCACGACCACCATCATCATCCTCATAATCACCACTACCAACAACATCATCATCATCATCATCACCATCATCATCGTCGTCGTCGTCATCATCATCATCCTCATCATCACCACCACCACCATCATCATTATCGTCATCATCCTCATCACCACCACCATCATCATCAGCATCATCACCATCATCATCGTCATCATCATCATCATCATCATCATCGTCGTCGTCGTCATCGTCATATTTCAACATATTTCATCGCAACAAATATGTCGAATACAATTATTGTCAATAAAGAACAGTTTCGCCGAAAAAAAGTAATTTGTATCGAATATTTGTAATATTTGGAGGCATCTAGTTCCATGACGAAGGGGTGTAACTGGATCATTATTTCACTAACTGTGAAATTATTATTGTGTGTTATTATTTCACTTACGTCTTTTTATTTCAATTCAAATGAATTTAGTTCCAATTTAATGCTAACATGATGTTGTCAAATCTCTCTTAGAAATTAAACTTTGCATAACATTTTAACATTAAATTGTGACTAAATGTATTCGAATTAAGCTAGAAATGCATTACAGCACTTCATACAATGTTTGCGCGACAGTTAGTAAAGTAATAGATCATGTATATTCATTCATCAGGAAGCTAGATGCCTCCAGATATATTATACAAATTATTTCTTTTTTGGCGAAACTGTGCTTTATTGACATTAATTGTATTGACATATTTGTTACCTCATCATATAGAATCCCTTATTAACGTACGACCAAAGCAGTACCTTCCAAACGATATATACGCCTGCATCTTTCACCCAATGTAAGACTTCAATGATAGTTTATTTACCAGTCAAAATCTAACTCAAACGACAGCTTTTAAACATTTTGCTCAGAAACTAATTATCTTGGAGTTTTGTTACCTACACTCATTGTTGTATATTTCCTATAATCGACTAGGTATTTAGCAAGCCTACTTGATAACTATTGGCTCTTGGTACAAACTGTAAGAATGGCAAGATTTGATGATCTTGAATTCAAATATAAAGAAGCGACACAAGATCCAGCTCCACACATTACAAAAAGAAACAAACACGTGGTACGTAATTAATTTTCAGAGTTTTGCACCGAACAAATTACATTCAGTAATTATACTTAAAGTACAAAAAAAAATTGTAACGTTCTTGCATTGTAATTATCTTATCTAATCCTCCTTTTACTTATACGTTTTCCTACGGAATTTAATAAGCTCTCAAACTCTTGCTTGCTGTCATTAATAATTACTTCACAAAATATTTATTACTGATAACAATCGTTAACCTCAATTCAATAACCGAACAACTGTCTACATTCGTGGTGTTACTGAAGATAATTTAACTAGACCTCTTCTAAGCCAATAAGCCAATGACGATCGAATTGTATCGATAGTATGTACTATCTTTCACAAAAGTAAATACCCATCTTCAGCGAGACCTGCGTGAACGGTCACCTAATTCTCAGGCGTACCTAAATAGATGGTATGAGAATGAAATCAGTCATATACGTATGCTTCCTTTGCTGTTCAGAGGGGATGGTAGCCATTGCCTCACCTCGCAACTTTGAGAAGTGATATTTCAGCAATCACTCTAAATTAAAGCGTAAATATTGCAAATTCACGGTTACTACGTCTAAAGAAAATATGTTACCATTGGGTTCTGATTAAATAGTGGACCAGAAGTAGAAAACAATGTTAGTATTGAGCTCTTTGCGTACCAAATTAAGATTAAAAATCCACCCTGAACTCCAGTGCTTAGTGTTAGCCGAGAGCGTTTAAACACTCTCGCGCGAGCCGAAAGAGGCTCCGTGAGCGTGGATCGAATCCCACCCACCGCATATTTTTTTTTCTTCCCGTCCTTTCTGCTTTAACGGGAACATCGTTATTTATATAACCTGAGCAAAATATACTATTATACAATATTATCATATTGGAAGATATCGATTACAATTGCTGTAGGCAACACAGGGAATACACCTACTTCAGCTGTCAATCATTCTTCCACAGATATATATTTTCCTTTAAATAACCGACACTCAAAGGTATTTTTCTATAAATGTCGACGGTTACTACCATATTAAAGAATTCACTACCATCGTGTACTGTCAGTACTTCATTAGCTTACAATGGATATAAGAAAGCACTATATCTTGTTCATGTTAAAAAATGCACCAAGAATAAATTATTTCAGGTGCAATAAAATAATTATTTTAGAAAATTAAATCCCTGGGCATGATTGCATTAATCTATAATTTTTAATGCAGTAATACGACAAAAGTATCATACTATGTTATAATAACACCCAAAACATCGAAGGAAAATGAATTCAGTTTATCACATACCATACGAAAGAAAAATGATAATTAAAAGAAGTTGATGCCAATGATTAAAGTAGCTCATGATGTATTAAACAGAATGCAATTCAGTTGTGAATTACCTCAGCCTGAAGCAACCTATGGGCCTGACAGCGTTGTCATTTCGCTCAAGGACTACACAATGTTACCATGTGCCCATTCACTCAATTTCTAGACTTGTGCCTTTGTCCTGATCCTAAATTCCTGATATAAAGCTCTGAAGAACTAAAGTCGCTGGTTAATTTTCCAGTTGAGAAAATAAGTATGCAGGAGGTGAGGTTTGAACCACCGATGCTCAGTACTTTCAACCCCTACACACAGCCACCGAACGACTTCGGCTATTTGTGGGTCGGGCAACCCGTGCTCTATTCCTGTTATGTTAAGTTACATTCTCTATCTGTAACTTGGCAGCAAATTTCCTTGCAAGGCGGCAAGTTCGTATTACTATTACCAAAACTTTAAATACTTTTATTTTGTTTCTGGATGTTCGTTTACACTTATTTAGGAAAAGAAGAGCATTGTCTAGAACAAACATGGATATCGCAGTGTTCGGTGTGGATGGCAAGATTCTTAAATTGGTTTTATTAACGACAAACAAAGATGAAACGATTAAAGTTATATAATATACGTTCTCGTTGATAGACATTTGAAAATACTACTGTTCAACTTCACGTCGTACATGACGGAGGATTGATTGAGTGATGTAATGCATTTAAAACATGATATACCTAATAGATATTATAGTCCAATAATACTAACTTCATGGTCAAACCCTCCATCTTGTGTTGCAGTAGACGCCTGTTTCTCAAACTTGAGTTTAGAGTCGAAACTGTATGCAACTTTGGTTTTGATTAAACAGTGGACCAGAAGTAAAAAATGAAGCCAGTGTTGAGCTCTTTGCTTACCAGAGTTAGCTTGATAATCCAGACTCAGTGTTAGTCGAGAGCGTTGAAACGCGCTAACGCGTACCCAGAGCGGTTCCGTGGATTTGGATCGAATCCCACCTACCGCACAATTCCTCCAAATAAAGAAACAAATAAATAAAAAATAAATAACTAAATAAATAAACAAATAAATAATAAATGAATGAATGACAGAATAAATAAATAATAAATGAGTTAGTGAATGAATAAGTAAATATGTAAATTCACTTTTAGCACATCTTTTGCAAAATCAAAATATAATTTATAATGTATTGATGTGTTATTTAACACATTTAAGTAGCCAAACAAAGAAACATTGGAATAATACGCAAGAATTGCTTTTTGATAACTGCAGGTTTCAAAGCCAGGTGCTTGCGTTTTAATATAATGTTGAATCTATGTAAGCCGTGAGGTGTTTTACAGATTGCAGTCCCATGCTTTTTGCTTTGTGCGAATGTGTGGCGTTTCTTGGATGAAGATTTTCATCAATGAGAGTAGATCTTGTTCCGCCACATTTTCTCTTGTTCTTCAGGTCCTGTTTCATTGAACCGTTTTACAATTTTTGATTGTGTTATATTTATATCTGGATTCAGCTGATTAAACAAATTACCACGTGTTGTTGTTCTCATTATAATACCATATGCAATCATAATTTAAAATTGAATTCTTGAGTTATCACCCAAATTTTGTATGATTAATCATATTCTACGTAAACAAAGACTAGATTTGTTTTTGACATCAGTATTCATGACCTCCTCAGTTCTGTTAACAATTAATACTGACCACAAATTACTTTAGCTTGACATAATTCGAGATTAACTAATACTCAATCCTCCTTTTATTACTGGTATTTACCTAGAACGTGTTTCGTTAGGACCTTCCTAACATCATCAGCTCATGTCGACCTTCGCATTTTGGTTTAGGTCCAGATAAGTCTCTGGTGACGATTGAGACGGTGTTTACGGGTTGCGTCCCACGACCAATTTTCCTGCAGGTAGTTTCTCGCGGCAGACCTTCAATAACACCAATTTAAGTGGGATGACTTAGCGGAAGAAGAGTACAAAGGCCAAAGGCGGGATATATTTTGTGTATTAGGTAGCACTGTAAACTGTGTGATAATGAAACTTACTTATATCGATACGATGGCGGCATATAATATATCGTTACTGTGACGTCCCTTCATTTTACCTAAATAGTTGGTGTCCCTACGTAGTCTGTATTAGAACCTCAGTGTACACAATGGGACCAGTGAACTATTAATTATGAATGGATTTAAATTTCACTTCCATACGGTGCTTGCTAATGGTAAAGAACGATGGTGTGGCACCAACAAGATGTGCAGAAGCTTTGTTAAGTGTAATTTTCTCCGGATATATGATCTGAATTTTCGTCTTCACCACGCAGAACCACAAATGCATATGAATAATGTCATTCATACTTTTACTCGCCACAGCCAAACATGTTTTATTTTATCGTATGTCCTTAAAGATATACAAGCTGAGACTTATATTAAAATAAGAAGTTGCAACAACACAAGAATTTTAAAAAATCAGCGACAGGGACAAAAATGTCCATTATCTCAAGTGTTTTAGATCAGTATAGGAATAATATGATTTCCAGGCAGACATTCATCGCGTCGGTATGCAACAAACTGCTACAAAAGACTAACTTGTAACTTTGAAAAAACAACGACGTAGTCATATGGCTAAAACTCAACTATATACGCACGGTATGGGAAAGTTTCTATTTTATTTATATCACAATTACTTCACATTTATATCGTTTTGCTTCTAAAAGCTCTTATATGGCTTGGGCCGCAACCCTTATACTACCCAACGGTATTTAGGGAGGAGGCTCTCTAGGTGACCTGCTGAAATTAAAATTTCGGGTTCTCGTCAAATGTAGTGTCAAAATTGACGAATTTGTCGTGGTATTTCTTTATGAAGATGTTTTTCCACATAGACAATGCTGTTAGACAGTGATCACTTTATCAAATAAATCTACTGTTCTATATCGTGATTCTTCTTCCAAAAAATGGTACGCTACTGTAGATTTCTCTATTTTTGTTTCCTTTCTAATGTTACTAAAATGTCCTTTAAGCCAAATTTCTGATTCTCTCTGATTCTTTCTGGGTCTAAGATTAGGCTTAAAGAACATGTTAAGAACATCAAAGCAAAGAAATAGAAAAATCTGTAGTGCGGTACATTTTGGGACCAAGAAATGCGATACAGAACAGGAAATTCACCTATTATAAGGTGTTCAAGGTCCAGCAGCAATATCTAAGTGGGAAAGGATCCTCATAAAGAAATATGAAGAAAAAGTAGTCAATTTCGATACCACTGTTGATGAAGTTCATCAGGTTACCTAGAGGGGCGCCTTAATCACCATCATAGAGTTCCGTGAGCCAACCAAAATCCAACAGTCGTCGTAGGTTGATGATGTTAGGAGGGATCTAACGAAACGCGCTCTAGGTAAATACCAGCAATAACTGGAGCATGGCGTGTTAGTTTGACTCGAATTATATTGATTTTGTGCTTTACTATATCATAGACCTACATATTAAGAATTACGTAACCTTCTTTGCATAAGGCAGATGCAATGGTTAGAATACGTCAATGTTATTCTTCTGCATTATTCTAATGTTTGTTTCTCTGGTTCATTTAATGTGATAACTTAAATTTCAAAACCCTATAAGTTCTCAAGTTTTAATTTTAGAAAAAAAATGTTTTAAACAAAAGTTTAATATTTTACTTATTTGCCTATAATTTTCTATCAGAGTATCTAAAAACTATACCATGGCTTCATCTAAAATTCTAAGGTTCATCCCCTCATCTTACTTGGGACTAACTGAGGTTCCACACCTTACGCTAACTAGAGGGCCGCTACTTCCCATGAGAATAAAGATAGTCAGCAGTTAACTTTAGACCTTCGTTTGAGCTGTGGTCAATATTCTATAGCTTTTGTTCAACTTGTACATATACTCCTTAATGCAGGTACCCTCTTATTTATTTTTGATAGAAATGTGTAGTCATTTAATGTATTTATTTATACAAAATTACATTGAAAACAGAGATACAGTACAAGTATACACATTTTGATAACTTTTACCGCCAGAGAACCTCGGTTGAACTTTTGATGTGATGAAAAATGTGTCAAAACTACATATATTCTAACATAACATGTACATACAGCTGCAACCGTTGTATAGCCTTTACATGCTTAATTTCATAATTACTTTCTCAAGTAGTCAAGAAGATGTTTTCCAAATACTCCGTCTTCCAATTTCACAATGTTGGGCAAACAATGAAGTTTGGTTTTAACAAAACATTGGGAAAATGCCGGTCATTCTCTTGATCAACATACGCCTTCCTTCTACGGCAGTGACTGCCCCTGTGGTCGAGTGTTCAGCGAATTTTTCTTTAACGAGAATACGATGCCAGAACAATTCCATTTTTGTACGTTTAGGAAAACCACGAGTGTTTCATCTTGCTTTATGTGACAGTAGATGTTGTAATATATTGAACTCGCAAACCACCATCTCGTCAGTTTTACAGTTTTTATAAACCGCCAATAATGAGCAGGAAAATGCATAGAAATAGATTATCTAGATCTAGAGCAGAAATGATATGAATAAAAATGAACATAGGCAACTAAATTATTTGTTATTAGTTTTAAACGCTATGTTCTAAACTTTCAATTAATTTGGATACTGATGGTTGAATAGAACATCATTAAAACCGTACATTGAAAAAAACTGGCTTTTTATAATAATAACTACACTGGTCAACAAAATTCAACTTTGAAAAATTTTGAAGCACCAAAATGGGTTATCCTTATATATACGAGTATACCGACCTGCTGGTTTTCTCACAGTACCCACAGCGTTTGTGTAAATGGTACTAGTCACTATCTAATTCTTTTCAGCTTTTGTGATGATTAAACAGCATGACTTGGTCTCTAAATGCTAATACATGAATACAAACACCATGAAATGCTACTGAAATAAATTTTCACAGACAACTAAATTATTTTTGGACATTTGCCGTGCCTCTTATATGTGCCCCTACTATCCTGTAGTAGTGTCCAAAGGTAGTCAGCCGTTATACCTGTTGCACATTGCCCCTGATAGTCTTTCCCCATATCTATCTGAGACTTTTGCAAAGGACCAGCAGCAAAAGACTTCAAGTGTGAATGAAGAATCTGCATTTTTAGCATGTTACAACCGAGGTTACAGTAAGACTGTAATAGTTCGTTGCTGTTGTCTGCTCTCTTATTCCCAAAGAAATCAGAACACAGATTTCTGAAGAAATTTCAGTAGTTCAGTTCAAGAGGGCTAAAAGCTTTGTCCATTACAACAACCAACGGCTTCATAAGTCCAAATTGTATGTGAAGTGGTGGCAACAAAATGTCTTTCATTTCGTTAATGGAACGTTTGCTATGCTGTTACAACCAGCTTCCATTTGTGTACCGGTAGGCCAAATCCTTTTGTGGTGGCTCTTCTGATCACGGTTATCTCATTCACAAAGAAAATAGCAATTCTTTGTATACCCAGATTGTAGTCCTATAAGTATCCCAGTTACTTTGAAATCAGCACAGATTTTTCCCTTGTGGATGTTATATTGAATTTTATTCAACAACATTTCCATGCTGCTGTATGTTTTCTTCCTTTTAGTGGTATGAGTATGGGAGCTGAAGGATATACATTGTTATTGTGAAGGAGCACCATTTTGAGGCTAGTTTTGGAGCCATCAACGAATAGTCGCTGGTAAATGTTTCATTCTCATAGTATTAAATAGACCCTTCACGTCATTGCAGTAACAGAGTGAGTCTTCCATGAAAAAGAATGGTTCGAAGACTACCTGACGATGTCAAAGCAGAAAGCTCTGACATTTTTGTCTAGTAAGTTCCACTGTTTCGGATGCAAACCCTAAAGTTTAGCTTGTGCCTTAGAAAGATGCATGTTCCTAACAAAGTCATTCAAATCATATTCCCACCAGGGACTTACTACGGTAGCTACGGGTTTGGCGCACCCGGGGTCCCGAGCCATACTCTATAGTGGGTTCCTCTAAGAGGTGAGAGAGCATCTGCTAAACGCGCAGTCAACTTTGGCGAGACGCAACGCGTCACTGGGTAACCGCGTAATTCCCAGATCCTGGTTATCATGTAGGATCTGTGTTTGTATCCGCTGATAAAGGCCAGTTTACAGAAGGGACCATTGCATGAGCTGATGCCCTCCTGAAGGCGATGGGGTCCCCCTGTCTATACACAGGGAAGTGAGACCCTAGGGTGAGCAAGGTCCAGGCCAGGACTCTCACCTAAGCCCAGGATGTGAGCATGTGAGCATGTGAGTTCTTCAAAAACTTAAAAAAAAAAAAAAAAAAAAAAAAAAAAAAAAAAAAAAAAAAACCTAAAAAAAAAAAAAAAGCAAAGTCAGCGTAAACAAGGTAGTCGAGTGTTGCGGTTCTCGCTACTTAGTCATTTCTAGAACAGACGAACGTAAAACGAACCCTTTTACCATTGAAAATCGTTTTGATGACATTGCTTGTCCAGTAAAGTCATGCACTAGATCTCGCAATGGCACGCTGCTTGTTGAGGCACATTCACCCACCCAGGCACCTAAATTACTGAAAGCCAGTATTTTACCAAGTTATCCTGTACGTGTTGAGATGCACATAACGCTGAACTCCTCGCACGGCGTGATAAATACCCGTGCATTAGATGATTTAACCAATGAGGAGGTTCAAGAAATTCCTTTGGAACAAGGCGTCACTAATATTTACCGGGTTCAGCGCAAAGAGGGTGCTGAATTCAAGCCAACGCGTACGCTGTTCCTAATCTTTGATCGGGTAGATCTCCCGTAAAGGATTAAGGCAGGGCATGCATCCATCGAAGTTAGGTCTTGCATTCCGAATCCGCTCAGATGTTTCAAGTGTCAGCGCTTTGGACATACAAGCGAGTTTTGCAAGGAACTACCTACATGCAATAACTGTGCAGATGATGTACACGATGGTGCATGTACTGCAGCACCGTCATGTGTGAACTGTAAATGCGAACATCCCTCTAGTTCCCGAGATTACCGCTGTTTTGTAGACGAAAGAGCGATCCAAGGGATACGGTTTAGGGAGAGGGTGCCCTTCTCAGAAGCCCAGAAGTTCTTGCGTATACGTCAACCCTCTGTTCCAAGGTCCTCTACCTATATCTCAGTTGCAGCTAAACCGGTACCGAGACGAGAAATCGCAATATAGACCAGCGATATAAATTGGGCAACAATATCAGAAGGCACTCGTAGCCCGTAGCTCAATTCCAAAGCCTTCTACATTGACACGCACATCTGTGTCAACGTCTACAAAGTCTATAAGTGATAAGAACACCAGCGTTACATCACCATCAAAAGCATCAAGCTCAACACAAAAAACTAGCAAGTCCGTAAGATATGATGCCTCGTCGATCAACTTTAAGAAGAGTTGTACAAAGAATGACCTCCTCAAGGAGAGTAGTATGTCTGATCCCAGTACATCGAAAGGATATAGGAGTCCACGAACTTCTCCTTGAATATTCTCTTATGGGGAATCTTCAGGGGTGGACTCGGAAAGGCGTCTTTCGTTCTCGCCGGTCCCCGTTAGCAAACGGTTCGAGACACTGGAGCCCAAGTTCGCCATGGGAACACGTATGGGAATCTGCCCACACTGGGAGTGCCCCAGTGGAAAAGAGGCAAGAAAAAGCCTGCACAAGCCTGCCAGCCCAAGACAGAAGAAAAGAGCTAAATTAATCCGCCAACCGCCTACTTCAAAGTAATCCAGAGTTACCTTTGAATAACTGTCGTATACAGATATTGACATGCCCATCCTACAATGAAACCTACGTGGTATTAGAAGGCAACGACCATATCTTGAGGTTTTGCTGAAGAAGAACGAACTTTTGGTCACATATCTGCAAAAGACTAAGCTGTGTCCACAAGACGGTCTCCAACTAAGACGAATCACAACAATACGGCGTGATGTTACACCAGAAGAGGGTGCTCCGGCACATAGGGGCGCTATGATACCCATCAGAGATGATGTATATGTGGAGTCTGTACCCTTGTGGTCTGATATACAATCAGTCGCCGTAACGATTCTATTGCCAAATATCCAGTTCGCCATTTTTACTTATAGTTACTTCCGTCCCAGGACCACTCTTACACTGATTTATAAGATCTAGTTTCCCAGTTACCAACACCATTTGTGTTGGTGGGAGACTTACATGCACACCACCCACTTTGGGTTTCAAGTCGCGCTTGTGCGAGACGCACGCTCATTGCTGATTTCTTGGACAGTTACAAAGCACCTCTCCTCAACATTGGAGAGCCTACATTTCTTTCCGACTCTTTCAATAGTTTATCACACCTTTATCTTGCAGTTTGTTCACCTCAGTTGGCAGTCTCCTTACAGTGCAATGTTAGCTCTGATTTACACTCTAGTGACCACTTTCCATGTCTTAATAGTCTCTTAACGCAAGAAACATGTTCCACACGTATGCCTAGATAGCGCTTGGACAATGCCAACTGGAATCTTTATACCCAGTTGACTGCGTTTACGTACAACGAGCGCAACTCAGTTAAAGATTTCGTACAGCATCTCATCGAGAGGATTATTTCTGCTGCTGAACAATCTATTCCGCGATCAACTTCCCACCCCCGTCGTTTTCCCGTACCTTGGTGGACGGATGAATGTCGGAATGCCATTCGTTTTCGAAGCCGTGCTCTTAGGGCTTTCCAGGGTCACCCTACGTTGGATAACCTAATCCAATACAAGAAAATGCGCGCCAAGACCAGATAAGTCATTAATGATAGCAAAAAGGCGTCATGGACAAAATTTGCTTCATTTAACTGACATACACCTTCCTCCGTTGTATGGGATAGGTTAAGGCATGTTGAAGCCAAATCGACTCATGTACCCATAACGGGACTGAAAGGAGCCACAGGAGCTGTTGTTGATTCATTTGAAGTGACCAACACGTTTGGCAGTGCTTTCGCTCAAGTGTCTAGCTCGGATAACTACTCCCCTGAGTTCCTTCAAATTAAAACTCAGTTGGAATCTCAAGACTTTGCGTTTCTTTCCAGAAACGCAGAAGATCACAATCGCCTTTTCACCATGGCGGAGTTAGAACATTCTTTTTCATCTTCGCGAATATCTGCACCAGGACCAGACGTTATTCATGTACAAATGATTAAACAGCTCTCTCCTGAAGGTAAGCCATTCCTACTCGGCGTCTATAATTATGTTTGGGTTGACAGTATAGTTCCAGAAAGTTGGCGGGAGGCCACCGTTATTCCAATCTTGAAGGCTGGAACGGAGTGCCATCTTCCCTACAGCTATCGAACTATTTCTCTCACCAGCTGCGTTTGAAAGGTAATGGAACGCATGATCAATGGCCGATTAGCATGGTGGTTAGAAAGTCGTAACCTATTGACTAACATCCAGTGCGGTTCTCGACGACGCCGTTCAACAGTAGACCATCTTGTGAAAATATCGACACAGATAATGGACGGATTTATGAAGAACTGTCAAACCATAAGCATATTTTTCGGTCTCGAGAAGGCTTATGATACGTACTGGCGAGCAGGCATTCTACCTTCCCATTGTACCTGGAACATACGTGGACGCCTACCGCTGTTCATTCAGGAGTTTATGAAAGACCACTTTTTCCGAGTAAGGCTCGGCTCGGTGTTTTCGATTTCTTGTTCAGGAGGAGGGAGAACCTCAGGGTTCGGTACTAAGTGTCACGCTTTTTGCTATAGCAATGATCCTCATCTGGAAAAGTCTTTCACCTGGAGTTTTGTCATGCCTATTCATAAACGACTGCACTTCTTGGTGAGGGCGTTTTTACAACGGCACCTGCAGCAGTCTTTGGACAACCTTAAAGAATGGAGCTCAAAAGACGGTTTCCGTTTCTCAATTGAGAACTCAATCTGCGTTAATTTGTAGCGCCGTACGAGACGCTTACTGTCTTCACTCCGTTTCGGTCCAGAATTACTCCCCACTGCAGATGAGACATGTTTCCTGGAGTTGATCTTGGATAGGAAGCTTAGTTGGCCATCTCATGTAGCACAACTCTAGCGGGTACTAAATGGCAAATCGTGGGGAGCGGACCGGAATGTATCGCGCACTGGTCCAATCCAAACTAGACTGTGGGTGCATTGTTTATTCGTCAAAACGACCATCTGTACTGAGAAGATTACACACGGTCCACAATAGGGGTATCCGAAGGGCAATAGAAGCTTTTCCGACAAGCCCAGTGGTGAGCCTTTACACCGAGGCAATATCGAAGCACTCTGCAATATCGACGTGAGATTCTCTAAGCAAATTGTGGTTGTGCGCTTAGATGTATGCCTAAGCACCCAACGTTCGCTTCTTTTTTCACCACCGCGCTAAGAGAACGATATAGCAAAGCTAATCTTAGTCCTAAGACAGCTGGTTTTCGTTTCGAGGAGCTTCTAAGCAAACTGGGAATTGAAATGCTCAAAACGTTTCCCTTGGTTCTCTGGCACGCCCTATGCAATTCTTGGGATGACCGTACACCGATGCCTATTTCAAGTATCCGCACGCGTTTTTTAAGAATTTTTATCAGGCTACACTGTCCGATGTTATACTTATACCGATGGATCGAAGAGTACCAGCGGTGTTGGATGTGCTTATGTTTATAGAACCGAACCACATACATTTGGTTTTCCTAAACCTGCATTTTTGCTGCAGAGCCGTTTTATGTGTGTGCCGTCGTAAATTAGGTGAGTGCCTGATTTTCAGTGATTCCCCCAATGCACTTCAAAGCCTTTGTGAGCTGTACAACCCCTATCCTCTTGTACAACGTATCCAGGATGTCCTCCATGCTTTACACGCTTCTGGCGTTAGCGTGGTGTGTGCATGGATTCCTGGTCACATACTTTGACGGGGAATGAAATGGCACATTTGGCAACAAAGACGCCAACTAGCAAACCAGTATTACCATCTGTCGTGTAGCTTCGGAGGACTTAAGGCTTGAAGTGCGGAGAGCGGTGCTGTCGTGCTGGCACGAAGAGTGGTCAGCTCTCCGAGGTAATAAGCTTAGAGAACTAAAAGCAATTTCTATGTTTTGGGTATTATTATTATTATTATTATTATTATTATTATTATTATTATTATTATTATTATTATTATTATTATTATTATTATTATTATTATTATTATTATTATTATTATTATTATTATTATTATTATTATTATTATTATTATTATTATTATTATTATTATTATTATTATTATTATTATTATTATTATTATTATTATTATTATTATTATTATTATTATTATTATTATTATTATTATTATTATTATTATTATTATTATTATTATTATTATTATTATTATTATTATTATTATTATTATTATTATTATTATTATTATTATTATTATTATTATTATTATTATTATTATTATTATTATTATTATTATTATTATTATTATTATTATTATTATTATTATTATTATTATTATTATTATTATTATTATTATTATTATTATTATTATTATTATTATTATTATTATTATTATTATTATTATTATTATTATTATTATTATTATTATTATTATTATTATTATTATTATCATTATCATTATCATTATCATTATCATTATCATCATTACTATTATTATTATTATTATTATTATTATTATTATTATTATTATTATTATTATTATTATTATTATTATAATTATTATTATTATTATTATTCTTATTCTTATTATTATTATTATTATTATTATTATTATTATTATTATTATTATTATTATTATTATTATTATTATTATTATTATTATTATTATTATTATTATTATTATTATTATTATTATTATTATTATTATTATTATTATTATTATTATTATTATTATTATTATTATTATTATTATTATTATTATTATTATTATTATTATTATTATTATCATTATTATTATCATTATTATTATTATCATTATTATTATCATTATTATTATCATTATTGGTGTGCCATACCTACCTAGAGGTACTAACCAAGCCGAAAATATGCTACTCTTAATAAGTAAAACTGTAAGTTCCAAAATGAAGCAAATATTGATCCAATATTGTTCCTTACACTGTCCTAAATTACCAGAGAAATTATAACCAGTTATACCACTAAGAGGCTGTATATTCTAGGAACGTCGGTTACTAAGTTCCCTTGATATGCAATTCATTTTCATATAATGCCAAAAGGAAATATTCCTTAAATGTTTCTTCTCGTTTTGTGGATTTTGCTATTTAAATTTATATGAAGTTTTCGTGATAAAATCTTTCTATTTAGACACATTTTTCAGAAGCATTTGCAGCCGTTAGAGCGTACATTTAATCAAAAGAATAGTTATCAAATCTTTCAAGAAGGGTATTACAAAAGTCGAAGTAAAAATAATGCAGGACGGTAGTGTAGTAAAAATTACATTTTAGATGAGAGTGTTGGGCAAAGAGGAAGAAGAAGAAAACGAGTAGAATGTTCGTCATGTGCTCGTTAAGGATAATTTTACAGTGTTAGCCGGCGGATAAGGAAGGACAAATTATTGCGCAAAGGCGGATACTCAGTTTAATTGAAGCAAGCGGCAGAAGGGAAAGTTGTAGAAACATTGGCATTTGTATGGAATTTTGTGGGATCAGTGCGTCATTTCAAGTTTCTTTGTTTACTTATTGCTTCTAGCTGAGGCATTCCAATTTGCTATGCAGTGCTTATGCTGAATTTTCGAGAGGTTATTAGCTGTGTACAATTTTATTTTCATTGGACTAAGAAACTGGTTGTATACGTACACGGCTTATTATCTCAGATAATTGATTAACTTTAGTAATAAAATTAATCCAGAATTCCGAAGGGAATGCGCAATTTCCTTTGATAAATCTAGTAGGGAACACTGAAGTTTCGCAAATTTATTTGAAGTAGAAACTGCATTTAAATACAAATAGAACAAAACTTCTGTTCAATATGTGCTCAGAAAAACATATTTGCCGTTTAATTCCACAGAAGAAGTTGCTAGTATATTTTATGATGGACGTGTAATTTGTTGCTATTTATTTCATTTAAACATTAACAGTGAAATATGAAATGTGTGAGCGATTTGGAATTGAAGATGTATTTATAGGTTTCTGAAGACATTTAGGAGTACATCCGCACGCCTGCCTCTATCGACCACTTGTACTGGCGAGGGGATTTTTCCCCCACTGAGAGGTCTGGCACGTGGTGCACTCAGTCTCGTTAGGTTCCAGAGGGACCAATTAAAGAGCTACTTGATTGAAAAGTAGCTACCCTTGGTCGAGAAGACTACATAACAGGCGGGCAGGGACCGAGGTGCTGACAACTTCTCACCTCCAGTACTGCACCCCACTCATGACGCCCTTGGTGGGTAGAGATGCGGTAAGCACCGGTCAGGCGGCAGTCCTTGGCCCGTAAAGGGTTGTTGTGCCACAAGATTATGGATAACATTTAGACTAATTTATGAACATATTTTAAGTAATCAGTGATATGTTTATAGTATTTAAAATTGGTTCATCAAGAACTAAGGAAGTGTTTCTGCTTACAACAAAAATTAATTAAACTCAGGAGTGAAAAAATTGGCTGTTAGCTTAATCACCATGAAATAACTTTAGTTATATTGTATTTCTAGTGTCAGCTTTTCTGAAGTGAAGTTGATATACCTACTTAACTGCTAAGTGGATTACTTCATACATGTATTATCAATTATCCTAAATCAGTAAAGTTGTATTCTATAGTAGAATATTAGCTTTAAAGAGAGTACTAATTGAGTTTGCCTATCTAGGCATTGTAATTACTTATGAAAACCGTTTACTCATTTTACATTATTTCGTGTGACTATTCAAGAAAGAATTTCTACTTATATTATGTCGCTTCGTCAATGATGACTATTCAGAAAATTTGGATGATGAGAGAATAATCAGACCTCTAGAACGATAATATTTACAAGTTAAAACTTCTTGTATTTTATTATTGTTTTTAGTTATTCGTATTATTTTTGTTTAACGTTATTGTTTTATATTAATTAAGTAGGTAACTAAGTGAGTGAGTGAGTGGGTGAGTGAGTGAGTGAGTGAGTGGGTGGGTGGGTAGGTAGGTAGGTAGGTAAGTAGGTAGGTAGGTAGGTCGGTCGGTCAGTCGGTCGGTAGGTTGGTAAGTAGGTAGGTAGGTAGGTAGGTAGTTAGGTAGGTAGGTTGGTAGGTAGGTAGATAGGTAGGTAGTTAGGTAGGTAGGTAGGTAGGTAGATAGGTAGGTAGGTACGTAGTTAGGTAGGTAGGTAGGTAGATAGGTAGGTAGTGAGGTAGGTAGGTAGCTAGGTAGGTAGGTAGGTAGGTAGGTAGGTAGGTAGGTGGGTAGGTAGGTAGGTAGGTAGGTCGGTCGCTAGGTAGGTAAGTAGGTAGGTAGGTAGTTAGGTAGGTAGGTAGGTAGATAGGTAGGTAGTTAGGTGGGTAGGTAGGTAGTTAGGTAGGTAGGTAGGTGGGTAGGTGGGTAGGTGGGTAGGCAGGTAGGTAGGTGGGTAGGTGGTTAGCTGGGTAGGTAGGCGGGTAGGTGCGTAGGTGGGTAGGTAGGTAGGTGGGTAGGTGGTTAGGTGGGTAGGTAGGCGGATAGGTGGGTAGGTGGGTAGGTGGGTGGATAGGTGGGTAGGTGGGTAGGCAGGCAGGCGGGCGGGCAGGCAGGCAGGCAGGCAGGCAGGCAGGTAGGTAGGTAGGTAGGTAGGTCGGTCGGTCGGTAGGTAGGTAAGTAGGTAGGTAGGCAGTTAGGTAGGTAGGCAGGTAGGTAGATAGGTAGGTAGTTAGGTAGGTAGGTAGCTAGGTAGGTAGGTAGGTAGGTAGGTAGGTGGGTAGGTAGGTAGGTAGGTCGGTCAGTCGGTAGCTAGGTAAGTAGGTAGGTAGGTGGGTAGGTAGTTAGGTAGGTAGGTAGGTAGATAGGTAGGTAGTTAGGTGGGTAGGTAGGTAGGTAGTTAGGTAGGTAGGTAGGTGGGTAGGTGGGTAGGTGGGTAGGTGGGTAGGTAGGTAGGTAGGTAGGTAGGTAGGTGGGTAGGTGGGTAGGTAGGTAGGTAGGTAGGTAGGTAAGTGGGTAGGTGCTTAGGTGGGTAGGTAGGTAGGTGGGTAGGTGGTTAGGTGGGTAGGTAGGCGGGTAGGTGCGTAGGTGGGTAGGTAGGTAGGTGGGTAGGTGGTTAGGTGGGTAGGTAGGCGGGTAGGTGGGCAGGTGGGTAGGTCGGTAGGCAGGCAGACGGGCGGGCAGGCAGGGAGGTAGGCAGGGAGGCAGGCAGGTAGGTAGGTAGGTAGGTAAGTAGGTAGGTAGGTAGGCAGGTAGGTAGGTAGGTAGGTACGTAGGTAGGTAGGTAGGTAGCTAGGTAGGTAGGTAGGTAGGTAGGTTGGTAGGTAGGTAGGTAAGTAGGTAAGTAGGTAAGTAGGTAAGTAGGTAAGTAAGTAAGTAAGTAAGTAAGTGAGTGAGTGAGTGAGTGAGTAAGTGAGTAAGTGAGTAATTAATTAAGTAAGTAAGTAAGTAAGTGAGTAGGTGAGTAGGTGAGTAGGTGAGTAGGTGAGTAGGTCAGTAGGTCAGTAGGTGAGTAGGTGAGTAGGTGAGTAGGTGAGTAGGTGACTAGCTGAGTAGCTGAGTACGTGAGTAGGTGAGTAGGTCAGTAGGTGAGTAGGTCAGTAGGTCAGTAGGTCAGTAGGTAAGTAGGTTAGTAGGTTAGTAGATAAAGTAGGTAAGTAGGTAAGTATGTAAGTAGGTAAGTAGGTAAGTAGGTAAGTGGGAAAGTGGGTAAGTGGGTAAGTGGGTGAGTGGGTGAGTGGGAGAGTGGGTGAGTGGGTGAGTGGGTGAGTGGGTGAGTGGGTGAGTGGGTGAGTGGGTGAGTGGGTGAGTGGGTGAGTGGGTGAGTGGGTGAGTGGGTGAGTGGGTGAGTGGGTGAGTGGGTGAGTGGGTGAGAGGGTGAGTGGGTGAGTGGGTGAGTGCGTGAGTGGGTGAGTGGGTGAGTGGATGAGTGGGTGAGTGAGTGAGTGGGTGAGTGGGTGAGTGGGTGAGTGAGTGAGTGGGTGAGTCAGTGAGTCAGTAAGTCAGTGAGTAAGTAAGTAGGTAGGTAGGTAGGCAGATAGGTAGGTAGGTGGGTGAGTGGGTGGGTTTTTTTTTTTTTTTTTAAAGATTCTTTATTGTTCTACATGTTCCATTACAATATGTAATACTACATGTTGGGTTTGCTTTGTAAACTTATAAATACATCTTAATTTAACATTAATAATTACATAGATTTATATAGTTCAATGAGTGGGTGGGTGCGTGGGTGGGTGGGTGGGTGGGTGGGTAGGTGGGTGGGTAGGTAGGTAGGTAGGTAGGTAGGTAGGTAGCTAGGTAGGTAAGTAGGTAGCTTGGTAGGTAGGTAGGTAGGTAAGTAAGAAAGTAAGTAAGTAAGTAGGTAAGTAAGTAAGTAAGTAAGTAAGTAAGTAGGTAGGTAGGTAGGTAGGTAGGTAGGTGGGTACGTGGGTAGGTGGGTAGGCAGGTAGGTAGGTGGGTAGGTGGTTAGCTGGGTAGGTAGGCGGGTAGGTGCGTAGGTGGGTAGGTAGGTAGGTAGGTAGGTGGGTAGGTGGTTAGGTGGGTAGGTAGGCGGGTAGGTGGGTAGGCAGGCGGGTAGGTGGGTAGGTGGGTAGGTGGGTGGATAGGTGGGTAGGTGGGTAGGCAGGCAGGCGGGCGGGCAGGCAGGCAGGCAGGCAGGCAGGTAGGTAGGTAGGTAGGTAGGTAGGTAGGTAGGTAGGTAGGTAGGTAGGTAGGTAGGTCGGTCGGTCGGTAGGTAGGTAAGTAGGTAGGTAGGCAGTTAGGTAGGTAGGCAGGTAGGTAGATAGGTAGGTAGTTAGGTAGGTAGGTAGCTAGGTAGGTAGGTAGGTAGGTAGGTGGGTAGGTAGGTAGGTAGGTCGGTCAGTCGGTAGCTAGGTAAGTAGGTAGGTAGGTGGGTAGGTAGTTAGGTAGGTAGGTAGATAGGTAGGTAGTTAGGTGGGTAGGTAGGTAGGTAGTTAGGTAGGTAGGCAGGTAGGTGGGTAGGTGGGTAGGTGGGTAGGTGGGTAGGTGGGTAGGTCGGTAGGTAGGTAGGTAGGTGGGTAGGTGGTTAGGTGGGTAGATTGGCGGGTAGGTGCGTAGGTGGGTAGGAAGGTAGGTAGGTGGGTAGGCGGTTAGGTGGGTAGGTAGGCGGGTAGGTGGGTAGGCGGGTAGCTGGGTAGGTAGGTAGGTAGGTAGGTGGGTAGGTGGGTAGGTAGGTAGGTAGGTAGGTAGGTAGGTAGGTAGGTGGGTAGGTGGTTAGGTGGGTAGGTAGGCGGGTAGGTGCGTAGGTGGGTAGGTAGGTAGGAAGGTGTGTAGGTGGTTAGGTGGGTAGGTAGGCGGGTAGGTGGGCAGGTGGGTAGGTCGGTAGGCAGGCAGACGGGCGGGCAGGCAGGGAGGTAGGCAGGGAGGCAGGCAGGTAGGTAGGTAGGTAAGTAGGTAGGTAGGTAGGCAGGTAGGTAGGTAGGTAGGTAGGTAGGTAGGTAGGTAGGTACGTAGGTAGGTAGGTAGCTAGGTAGGTAGGTTAAATTATTTTTCTAATATAAAATATCTCTTGAATATTAGTTTTTAAGAGAATTAAAAATAAAAGAGTAGACGAGGCAATTGCTTGAATTAAGAAATATTTAAGTAGGTAGGTTGGTAGGTAGGTAGGTATGTAGGTAGGTAGGTAGATAGGTAGGTAGGTAGGTAGGTAGGTAGGCAGGTATGTAGGTAGGTAAGTAGGTAAGTAGGTAAGTAGGTAAGTAGGTAAGTAAGTAAGTAAGTAAGTAAGTGAGTGAGTGAGTGAGTGAGTAAGTGAGTAAGTGAGTAATTAATTAAGTAAGTAAGTAAGTAAGTAAGTAAGTGAGTAGGTGAGTAGGTGAGTAGGTGAGTAGGTGAGTAGGTGAGTAGGTGAGTAGGTCAGTAGGTCAGTAGGTGAGTAGGTGGGTAGGTGAGTAGGTGACTAGCTGAGTAGCTGAGTACGTGAGTAGGTGAGTAGGTGAGTAGGTCAGTAGGTGAGTAGGTCAGTAGGTCAGTAGGTAAGTAGGTTAGTAGGTTAGTAGGTAAGTAGGTAAGTAGGTAAGTAGGTAAGTAGGTAAGTAGGTAAGTGGGTAAGTGGGTAAGTGGGTAAGTGGGTGAGTGGGTGAGTGGGAGAGTGGGTGAGTGGGTGAGTGGGTGAGTGGGTGAGTGGGTGAGTGGGTGAGTGGGTGAGTGGGTGAGTGGGTGAGTGGGTGAGTGGGTGAGTGGGTGAGTGGGTGAGTGGGTGAGTGGGTGAGTGGGTGAGTGGGTGAGTGGGTGAGTGGGTGAGTGGGTGAGTGGGTGAGTGGGTGAGTGGGTGAGTGGGTGAGAGGGTGAGTGGGTGAGTGGGTGAGTGCGTGAGTGGGTGAGTGGGTGAGTGGATGAGTGGGTGAGTGAGTGAGTGGGTGAGTGGGTGAGTGGGTGAGTGAGTGAGTGGGTGAGTCAGTGAGTCAGTAAGTCAGTGAGTAAGTAAGTAGGTAGGTAGGTAGGCAGATAGGTAGGTAGGTGGGTGAGTGGGTGGGTTTTTTTTTTTTTTTTTAAAGATTCTTTATTGTTCTACATGTTCCATTACAATATGTAATACTACATGTTGGGTTTGCTTTGTAAACTTATAAATACATCTTAATTTAACATTAATAATTACATAGATTTATATAGTTCAATGAGTGGGTGGGTGCGTGGGTGGGTGGGTGGGTGGGTGGGTAGGTGGGTGGGTAGGTAGGTAGGTAGGTAGGTAGGTAGGTAGCTAGGTAGGTAAGTAGGTAGCTTGGTAGGTAGGTAGGTAGGTAAGTAAGAAAGTAAGTAAGTAAGTAGGTAAGTAAGTAAGTAAGTAAGTAAGTAAGTAGGTAGGTAGGTAGGTAGGTAGGTAGGTGGGTACGTGGGTAGGTGGGTAGGCAGGTAGGTAGGTGGGTAGGTGGTTAGCTGGGTAGGTAGGCGGGTAGGTGCGTAGGTGGGTAGGTAGGTAGGTAGGTAGGTGGGTAGGTGGTTAGGTGGGTAGGTAGGCGGGTAGGTGGGTAGGCAGGCGGGTAGGTGGGTAGGTGGGTAGGTGGGTGGATAGGTGGGTAGGTGGGTAGGCAGGCAGGCGGGCGGGCAGGCAGGCAGGCAGGCAGGCAGGTAGGTAGGTAGGTAGGTAGGTAGGTAGGTAGGTAGGTAGGTCGGTCGGTCGGTAGGTAGGTAAGTAGGTAGGTAGGCAGTTAGGTAGGTAGGCAGGTAGGTAGATAGGTAGGTAGTTAGGTAGGTAGGTAGCTAGGTAGGTAGGTAGGTAGGTAGGTAGGTGGGTAGGTAGGTAGGTAGGTCGGTCAGTCGGTAGCTAGGTAAGTAGGTAGGTAGGTGGGTAGGTAGTTAGGTAGGTAGGTAGATAGGTAGGTAGTTAGGTGGGTAGGTAGGTAGGTAGTTAGGTAGGTAGGCAGGTAGGTGGGTAGGTGGGTAGGTGGGTAGGTGGGTAGGTGGGTAGGTCGGTAGGTAGGTAGGTAGGTGGGTAGGTGGTTAGGTGGGTAGATTGGCGGGTAGGTGCGTAGGTGGGTAGGAAGGTAGGTAGGTGGGTAGGCGGTTAGGTGGGTAGGTAGGCGGGTAGGTGGGTAGGCGGGTAGCTGGGTAGGTAGGTAGGTAGGTAGGTGGGTAGGTGGGTAGGTAGGTAGGTAGGTAGGTAGGTAGGTAGGTAGGTGGGTAGGTGGTTAGGTGGGTAGGTAGGCGGGTAGGTGCGTAGGTGGGTAGGTAGGTAGGAAGGTGTGTAGGTGGTTAGGTGGGTAGGTAGGCGGGTAGGTGGGCAGGTGGGTAGGTCGGTAGGCAGGCAGACGGGCGGGCAGGCAGGGAGGTAGGCAGGGAGGCAGGCAGGTAGGTAGGTAGGTAAGTAGGTAGGTAGGTAGGCAGGTAGGTAGGTAGGTAGGTAGGTAGGTAGGTAGGTACGTAGGTAGGTAGGTAGCTAGGTAGGTAGGTTAAATTATTTTTCTAATATAAAATATCTCTTGAATATTAGTTTTTAAGAGAATTAAAAATAAAAGAGTAGACGAGGCAATTGCTTGAATTAAGAAATATTTAAGTAGGTAGGTTGGTAGGTAGGTAGGTATGTAGGTAGGTAGGTAGATAGGTAGGTAGGTAGGTAGGTAGGTAGGCAGGTATGTAGGTAGGTAAGTAGGTAAGTAGGTAAGTAGGTAAGTAGGTAAGTAAGTAAGTAAGTAAGTAAGTGAGTGAGTGAGTGAGTGAGTAAGTGAGTAAGTGAGTAATTAATTAAGTAAGTAAGTAAGTAAGTAAGTAAGTGAGTAGGTGAGTAGGTGAGTAGGTGAGTAGGTGAGTAGGTGAGTAGGTGAGTAGGTCAGTAGGTCAGTAGGTGAGTAGGTGGGTAGGTGAGTAGGTGACTAGCTGAGTAGCTGAGTACGTGAGTAGGTGAGTAGGTGAGTAGGTCAGTAGGTGAGTAGGTCAGTAGGTCAGTAGGTAAGTAGGTTAGTAGGTTAGTAGGTAAGTAGGTAAGTAGGTAAGTAGGTAAGTAGGTAAGTAGGTAAGTGGGTAAGTGGGTAAGTGGGTAAGTGGGTGAGTGGGTGAGTGGGAGAGTGGGTGAGTGGGTGAGTGGGTGAGTGGGTGAGTGGGTGAGTGGGTGAGTGGGTGAGTGGGTGAGTGGGTGAGTGGGTGAGTGGGTGAGAGGGTGAGTGGGTGAGTGGGTGAGTGGGTGAGTGGATGAGTGGGTGAGTGGGTGAGTGGGTGAGTGGGTGAGTGGGTGAGTGAGTGAGTGGGTGAGTCAGTGAGTCAGTAAGTCAGTGAGTAAGTAAGTAGGTAGGTAGGCAATTAGGTAGGTAGGTGGGTGAGTGGGTGGGTGCGTGGGTGGTGGGTGGGTAGGTGGGTGGGTGGGTAGGTAGGTAGGTAGGTAGGTAGGTAGGTAGGTAGGTAGGTAGGTAGGTAGGTAGGTAGGTAGGTAGGTAGGTAGGTAGGTAGGTAGGTAGGTAGGTAGGTAGGTAGGTAGGTAGGTAGGTAGGTAGGTAGGTAGGTAGGTAGGTAGGTAGGTAGGTAGGTAGGTAGGTAGGTAGGTAGGTAGGTAGGTAGGTAGGTAGGTAGGAAGGTAGCTAGGTAGGTAGGTAGGTAGCTTGGTAGGTAGGTAGGTAAGTAAGAAAGTAAGTAAGTAAGTAGGTAAGTAAGTAAGTAAGTAAGTAAGTAGGTAGGTAGGTAGGTAGGTGGGTACGTGGGTAGGTGGGTAGGCAGGTAGGTAGGTGGGTAGGTGGTTAGCTGGGTAGGTAGGCGGGTAGGTGCGTAGGTGGGTAGGTAGGTAGGTAGGTAGGTGGGTAGGTGGTTAGGTGGGTAGGTAGGCGGGTAGGTGGGTAGGTGGGTAGGTGGGTGGATAGGTGGGTGGATAGGTGGGTAGGTGGGTAGGCAGGCGGGCGGGCAGGCAGGCAGGCAGGCAGGCAGGTAGGTAGGTAGGTAGGTAGGTCGGCCGGTCGGTCGGTAGGTAGGTAAGTAGGTAGGTAGGCAGTTAGGTAGGTAGGCAGGTAGGTAGATAGGTAGGTAGTTAGGTAGGTAGGTAGGTAGGTAGGTGGGTAGGTAGGTAGGTAGGTCGGTCAGTCGGTAGCTAGGTAAGTAGGTAGGTAGGTGGGTAGGTAGTTAGGTAGGTAGGTAGGTAGATAGGTAGGTAGTTAGGTGGGTAGGTAGGTAGGTAGTTAGGTAGGTAGGTAGGTGGGTAGGTGGGTAGGTGGGTAGGTGGGTAGGTAGGTAGGTAGGTGGGTAGGTGGTTAGGTGGGTAGGTTGGCGGGTAGGTGCGTAGGTGGGTAGGAAGGTAGGTAGGTGGGTAGGTGGTTAGGTGGGTAGGTAGGCGGGTAGGTGGGTAGGCGGGTAGCTGGGTAGGTAGGTAGGTAGGTAGGTAGGTGGGTAGGTGGGTAGGTAGGTAGGTAGGTAGGTAGGTGGGTAGGTGGTTAGCTGGGTAGGTAGGCGGGTAGGTGCGTAGGTGGGTAGGTAGGTAGGTAGGTGGGTAGGTGGTTAGGTGGGTAGGTAGGCCGGTAGGGGGCAGGTGGGTAGGTCGGTAGGCAGGCAGGCGGGCGGGCAGGCAGGGAGGCAGGCAGGGAGGCAGGCAGGTAGGTAGGTAGGTAGGTAAGTAGGTAGGTAGGTAGGTAGGCAGGTAGGTAGGTAGGTAGGTAGGTAGGTACGTAGGTAGGTAGGTAGCTAGGTAGGTAGGTAGGTAGGTTGGTAGGTAGGTAGGTTTGTAGGTAGGTAGGTAGGTAGGTTGGTAGGTAGATAGGTAGGTAGGTAGGCAGGTAGGTAGGTAGGTAAGTAGGTAAGTAGGTAAGTAAGTAAGTAAGTAAGTAAGTAAGTGAGTGAGTGAGTGAGTGAGTAAGTGAGTAAGTGAGTAATTAATTAAGTAAGTAAGTAAGTAAGTGAGTAGGTGAGTAGGTGAGTAGGTGAGTAGGTGAGTAGGTGAGTAGGTCAGTAGGTGAGTAGGTGAGTAGGTCAGTAGGTGAGTAGGTCAGTAGGTCAGTAGGTCAGTAGGTAAGTAGGTTAGTAGGTTAGTAGGTAAGTAGGTAAGTAGGTAAGTAGGTAAGTGGGTAAGTGGGTAAGTGGGTAAGTGGGTGAGTGGGTGAGTGGGTGAGTGGGTGAGTGGGTGAGTGGGTGAGTGGGTGAGTGGGTGAGTAGGTGAGTGGGTGAGAGGGTGAGTGGGTGAGTGGGTGAGTGCGTGAGTGGGTGAGTGGGTGAGTGGGTGAGTGGGTGAGTGGGTGAGTGGGTGAGTGAGTGAGTGGGTGAGTCAGTGAGTCAGTAAGTCAGTGAGTAAGTAAGTAGGTAGGTAGGTAGGTAGGTAGGTGGGTGAGTGGGTGGGTGGGTGGGTGGGTGGGTGGGTGGGTGGCTAGGTGGGTAGGTAGGTAGGTAGGTAGGTAGGTAGGTAGGTAGGTAGGTAGGTAGGTAGGTAGGTAGGTAGGTAGGTAGGTAGGTAGGTAGGTAGGTAGGTAGGTAGGTAGGTAGGTAGGTAGGTAGGTAGGTAGGTAGGTAGGTAGGTAGGTAGGTAGGTAGGTAGGTAGGTAGGTAGGGAGGTAGGTAGGTAGGTAGGTAGGTAGGTAGGTAGGTAGGTAGGTAGGTAGGTAGGTAGGTAGGTAGGTAGGTAGGTAGGTAGGTAGGTAGGTAGGTAGGTAGGTAGGTAGGTAGGTAGGTAGGTAGGTAGGAAGGTAGCTAGGTAGGTAGGTAGGTAGGTAGGTAGCTTGGTAGGTAGGTAGGTAGGTAAGTAAGAAAGTAAGTAAGTAAGTAGGTAGGTAAGTAAGTAAGTAAGTAAGTAAGTAAGTAAGTAAGTAAGTAAGTAAGTAAGTAAGTAGGTAGGTAGGTAGTTAGGTAGGTGGGTATGTGGGTAGGTGGGTAGGCAGGTAGGTAGGTGGGTAGGTGGTTAGCTGGGTAGGTAGGCGGGTAGGTGCGTAGGTGGGTAGGTAGGTAGGTAGGTGGGTAGGTGGTTAGGTGGGTAGGTAGGCGGGTAGGTGGGTAGGTGGGTAGGTGGGTGGATAGGTGGGTAGGTGGGTAGGCAGGCGGGCGGGCAGGCAGGCAGGCAGGCAGGCAGGTAGGTAGGTAAGTAGGTAGGTAGGTCGGCCGGTCGGTCGGTAGGTAGGTAAGTAGGTAGGTAGGCAGTTAGGTAGGTAGGCAGGTAGGTAGATAGGTAGATAGTTAGGTAGGTAGGTAGCTAGGTAGGTATGTAGGTAGGTGGGTAGGTAGGTAGGTCGGTCAGTCGGTAGCTAGGTAAGTAGGTAGGTAGGTGGGTAGGTAGTTAGGTAGGTAGGTAGGTAGGTAGATAGGTAGGTAGTTAGGTGGGTAGGTAGGTAGGTAGTTAGGTAGGTAGGTAGGTGAGTAGGTGGGTAGGTGGGTAGGTGGGTAGGTAGGTAGGTAGGTGGTTAGGTGGTTAGGTGGGTAGGTTGGCGGGTAGGTGCGTAGGTGGGTAGGAAGGTAGGTAGGTGGGTAGGTAGTTAGGTGGGTAGGTAGGCGGGTAGGTGGGTAGGCGGGTAGCTGGGTAGGTAGGTAGGTAGGTAGGTGGGTAGGTGGGTAGGTAGGTAGGTAGGTGGGTAGGTGGTTAGCTGGGTAGGTAGGCGGGTAGGTGCGTAGGTGGGTAGGTAGGTAGGTAGGTGGGTAGGTGGTTAGGTGGGTAGGTAGGCCGGTAGGTGGGCAGGTGGGTAGGTCGGTAGGCAGGCAGGCGGGCGGGCAGGCAGGGAGGCAGGCAGGGAGGCAGGCAGGTAGGTAGGTAGGTAGGTAGGTAGGTAGGTAAGTAGGTAGGTAGGCAGGTAGGTAGGTAGGTAGGTAGGTAGGTACGTAGGTAGGTAGGTAGCTAGTTAGGTAGGTAGGTAGGTAGGTTGGTAGGTAGGTAGGTATGTAGGTAGGTAGGTAGGTTGGTAGGTAGATAGGTAGGTAGGTAGGTAGGCAGGTAGGTAGGTAGGTAAGTAGGTAAGTAGGTAAGTAGGTAAGTAGGTAAGTAAGTAAGTAAGTAAGTAAGTAAGTAAGTAAGTAAGTGAGTGAGTGAGTGAGTGAGTAAGTGAGTAAGTGAGTAATTAATTAAGTAAGTAAGTAAGTGAGTAGGTGAGTAGGTGAGTAGGTGAGTAGGTGAGTAGGTCAGTAGGTCAGTAGGTGAGTAGGTGAGTAGGTCAGTAGGTGAGTAGGTCAGTAGGTCAGTAGGTCAGTAGGTAAGTAGGTTAGTAGGTTAGTAGGTAAGTAGGTAAGTAGGTAAGTAGGTAAGTGGGTAAGTGGGTAAGTGGGTAAGTGGGTGAGTGGGTGAGTGGGTGAGTGGGTGAGTGGGTGAGTGGGTGAGTGGGTGAGTGGGTGAGTGGGTGAGTGGGTGAGTGGGTGAGAGGGTGAGTGGGTGAGTGGGTGAGTGCGTGAGTGGGTGAGTGGGTGAGTGGGTGAGTGGGTGAGTGAGTGAGTGGGTGAGTCAGTGAGTCAGTAAGTCAGTGAGTAAGTAAGTAGGTAGGTAGGTAGGTAGGTAGGTGGGTAGGTAGGTAGGTAGGTAGGTAGGTAGGTAGGTTTTTTTTTTTTTTTTTTTTTTAAAGATTCTTTATTGTTCTACATGTTCCATTACAATATGTAATACTACATGTTGGGTTTGCTTTGTAAACTGATAAATACATCTTAATTTAACATTAATAATTACATAGATTTATATAGTTCAATTATTTTTTGTCAGATCAATTGCATTGGCATACTGAATATATTCTTTAAAATAACTTTTAGCAATTTCGACTTTAGTTGGTGGCCATTTACCTCTTCTTTGAATTATTTTCCTTCTGAATGCTCTTCTTTTTTCTTCGAGATCTTTGCAGTCATAAATTATATGGTCTGTTGTTTGCTCTCCTCCATTACATGAACAACTTGGGTTGTCTGTGATGTGGAACCTATAGTAGTATGCTTTAAGTCTTCCGTGTCCTGTCAGTAGTGTTGTAAGGTTTGCCGTTAGATTTATCCTTAACTTCAGTCTGTCTGCTACAGTAGGAAAGTATTGCTTTGTTTCGTGACCTTTAGTTGTTTATTGCCATTGACTTTCCCAATGTTTTAGACTTTCTTGTCTTAGCGTTCTTCTAACAAAACTCTTTGGAAGTCTATTATAGCTGCATTCCTCTTCGTTTGTAATTGCTCTCTTTGCTAGTCGGTCTGCAATTTCATTGCCTTGTATCCCTATGTGTGCTTTGACCCACCCAATTTCTATATTCCATTTTTGTTTTTCTAAAATTTTAACATTGTTCTAATTGCTTCTGTTAGGTAACTGTGAATTTTGTAGTTATGCAATGATTGTAATGTGACTCTACTGTCCGTGTATATCGCTGCAGTTTTGTTATCTTCTTCAGTTAAGTAAATATTTTGAACAGTTTCTAATGCTTTCAACACTGCAAATTGTTCAGCTTGGTTATTGGAGCACTGTTTATCTAACTTATATTGTAGCTGATATTTCAGTTTGTTCTGATGATAAATTGCTACTCCAGAACCAACTCCTTCTTCTGTTTTACTGCCATCTGTGTAAATTTCCAGTGCATACGTTTTATTCTGATTTATTTCTTTTATTATTGGTATGTCGGCTGGATGTGTCATTTCCTATATTCTACAGGTTTGTCTAATTTGTTCTCAGAGTTTTGTTTCAATATTATATATTCGTTGGCGATTTCCTGAAGATTGATTGTAATTGGTGTAAGTCCCGTTATAATGGATAGTACTTCAGTAGATGTGGTCCTGAATGCTTTAGGAATTTTGATATTTATTTGTCTTTGCACTCTTGTAAACTTATTTGCATTATTTTCTGTCAATGGCTTCTATCCATACTGGAGCTGCATAAGATAGTAATGGTAGAATTGCACCGTTGTACATAGTCTTTAAAGCCTGGTGTTTCAGTCCCCAATCTAGTTTTGCTGATTTAGATAAAATGTGTATCAATTTATTGGCTTTCTCTGTTACATACTGAATGTGATCATTAAAGGTGAAATTTTTATCAATGATTATTCCCAAATATTTGACGTTTTCTACTTGTTTTATTTGTCTGTTATTGATAAAGACGCTTATATCCCTTTCCACTCTACGTTTACGTGTTATTAGCATTGTTTTCGACTTTTGCTCATTAAAAATAATTTTATTATTCTTAGCCCACGTTTCAATCTTTTTCAGGTCTACATTATTGGGCTTCCAAGTTGGTTTTACCTCTAGTTATTATTAATAAATCATCCGCAAATGCCACTACCTTTGTATGGCTCGAGTATTCAATATTCAAGAGCGAATTGTATTGCAAATTCCAAAAGCCTGGTCCGCAGCAAGATCCTTGTGGACATCCCTTGCTTACATTTTTTTCAAGTTTTACATTATTAACTGTCAATACTGCACTTCTATGACTGAAATAACTTTTAGCAAGGTAGTATAAGTTACTCGGGCAGTTAAATTCCCTCAATGTATACAATATACTCGGCCACCAGGCTGCGTCAAAAGCTCTCTGAACATCCAGGCTGGTTAAAATTACCATCTGACCATCTTCCCGGGTTTTCTTTATGTATTTCTTAACTGTCATTGCAGCATCTACTGTGCTTGTTTGTGGAGTGAAACCAAATTGGTTGTAGGTAGGTAGGTAGGTAGGTAGGTAGGTAGGTAGGTAGGTAGGTAGGTAGGTAGGTAGGTAGGTAGGTAGGTAGGTAGGTAGGTAGGTAGGTAGGTAAGTAAGTAAGTAAGTAAGTAAGTAAGTAAGTAAGTAAGCAAGCAAGTAAGCAAGCAAGCAAGTAAGCAAGTAAGCAAGTAAGTAAGTAAGCATGTAAGCATGTAAGCAAGTAAGCAAGTAAGCAAGTAAGCAAGTAAGCAAGTCAGAAAGTCAGTAAGTCAGTAAGTCAGTAAGTCGGTAGGCCAGTAAGTCAGTAAGTCAGTAAGTCAGTAAGTCAGTAAGTCAGTAAGTAAGTAAGTCAGTAAGTCAGTAAGTCAGTAAGTCAGTCAGTCAGTCAGTCAGTCAGTAAGTCAGTCAGTCAGTCAGTTAGTCAGTAAGTCAGTAAGTCAGTAAGTCAGTAAGTCAGTAAGTCAGTAAGTCAGTAAGTCAGTAAGTCAGTAAGTCAGTAAGTCAGTAAGTCAGTCAGTCAGTCAGTCAGTCAGTAAGTCAGTCAGTCAGTAAGTCAGTAAGTCAGTAAGTCAGTAAGTCAGTAAATAAATAAATAAATAAATAAATAAATAAATAAATAAATAAATAAATAAATAAATAAATAAATAAATAAATAAATAAATAAATAAATAAATAAATAAATAAATAAATAAATAAATAAATAAATAAATAAATAAATAAATAAATAAATAAATAAATAAATAAATAAATAAATAAATAAATAAATAAATAAATAAATAAATAAATAAATAAATAAATAAATAAATAAATAAATAAATAAATAAATAAATAAATAAATAAATAAATAAATAAATAAATAAATAAATAAATAAATAAATAAATAAATAAATAAATAAATAAATAAATAAATAAATAAATAAAAAATAAATAAATAAATAAATAAATAAATAAATAAATAAATAAATAAATAAATAAATAAATAAATAAATAAATCAATAAATGAATAAATAAATAAATAAATAAATAAATAAATAAATAAATAAATAAATAAATAAATAAATAAATAAATAAATAAATAAATAAATAAATGAATGAATGAATGAATGAATGAATGAATGCATGAATAAATAAATAAATAAATAAATAAATAAATAAATAAATAAATAAATAAATAAATAAATAAATAAATAAATAAATAAATAAATAAATAAATAAATAAATAAATAAATAAATAAATAAATAAATAAATCAATAAATCAATAAATGAATGAATGAATGAATGAATGAATGAATGAATGAATGAATGAATGAATGAATGAATGAATGAATGAATGAATGAATAAATGAATAAATAAATAAATAAATAAATAAATAAATAAATAAATAAATAAATAAATAAATAAATAAATAAATAAATAAATAAAGAAAGAAAGAAAGAAAGAAAGAAAGAAAGAAAGAAAGAAAGAAAGAAAGAAAGAAAGAAAGAAAGAAAGAAAGAAAGAAAGAAAGAAATATATAAACGAATAAAAGAGTAAATAAATCAATTAATCAATGGATGAATGAATGAATGGATCAATGGATGAATGGGTCAATTAATGAATGGATGAATGGATGCATGAATGAATAAGTAAATAAAATCTGAAGACCTCTATCCCGCTACCTAATTCTTTACACCGGGATGTAGCTTCCAAATTCCATAATTTATTAATAAACTATAAAAAACACAAGCCTATAAAAATTTTCAGATAAAGAATTAAGGTAAAGTAAAAATGTGTTTAAAATATAAAAAATAATATAGAATAAAAATAAAATAAGCTACCAATTCAAATACAAAATAAATATACAAGTATAACTGGTATCCAGTTAATGGTCTACTGAAATAAAAAAACATTACAAACCTACAAGTTTTTATAAAATTTACAAAAACGGTTAACAATACAAAACACAAAATACCGGTAACCGATATTACAAATACTGTTATGCAGTATTTAAAAGATACAATTTTTTACAACTAATTAAATCAATTAAAATGTACAAATTACAATTAGAAAGCTTACACACCAGTACTCCATAAAATTAGAAATTATTCCTCTAAATTTGTTCCAAATCATTTGTCTAAATTCATAAACTTAACCAACCACTAATTTCAGCTCACTAACAATTTTCAAACAAAATTTACTATTCTTTCAAATTCTTAAAAACCAGAAACTAAATATAGAAATTATGCAAGATTTAAATTTAAATTTCAACCTTTAAGAAAAATTAAAAACCAAAATTTCAAAACTATAAATATATAGCAAAGATATTTAAATGTTAACTAAAATATAAACATTATTGGTACACAAATTATAACGCCTAAATAATATCAATAAATATAGGCATTAATAATTTTTGAACCTAACATTTAAAAATATTAATAATACGAAATTTTAAATTAAAAATAAGTTTTAATATTTTAGAGTTTTAAAATTACTAGAAAGGCTCAATTAATATAATTTAAATTCAATACCTAAATTACAACACAAAATTAATTAATTCCTTAATGTATAAATTTATATAATTTAAACCTATTAGCAAATTTCCGAATTCAAATTTACTATTCCTTCTCTTAAAAAATTTAGAAAACCATAAAATTAAAACAAAACAAGTTCAAAAATTTAAAAACAAATACTAATTTAAAATCTTATTTTCCAATAAATTCACTCAATTTATAATTTATAAAAGCAGAAGCTTATATAATTTAAACTCAACCAAAACTTCAAATATGTTTCACAATATCCTCTTTTAAAAGTTAAAAGAAGAGAAAACTTTTACAAGAAATAACCAAAAATTTGCAACAAAATTAAGCATTTAAAAAAATAATTGAAGCAATATTTATATTATTTAAAATAACAACAATAATACATTTACACAGTTTCAAAACACAACTCCCATTCTCCACTTAAAAAAAATCTCACATTGTCACACACACATACATATCTATATCTATATAATATTCTTCACTCAATATAAATAATGTACCTTTAACATCCTTCACATCACATAAAATACCTCCACTTCACCACTCCACCATTTATATACAGGATAAAAACCCATTCTCTCAAACACCTGAACAAAATCACTAATACACCATCAAACATTCACATAAGCCAAAAATTTACAAAACCCTCCTCTAAAACATCAAATAACACTGTCCACTCATCAAATCCAAACCAACTGCTAATCACTCCTATAAAATCCCAGTATAATTATTATGGGGGAGGGGCTTTGCCACTCTCCACTTTTATTTATAAATTATAAATGGGGAGGGGAAAGTCCCTCCCCTCACTTCACTACACTCACTCACTCATTTGGGACATTTACACCAGCTCCCGGACCCATAATGTTAAGAATGTGCAAATAGTCGGCTCCTCCTTCCACTGTGACCTATCTTCAAAGTCCTTATCACCCGGGTCCGCCATTGTCCTGGCCGTAACTGATTCTGCAAAACTGCAACTCTTCGCCGTCTGCTCACATCAAGGAAATGGATTCTTAAACTGAAGAGCTTTAAAAGAATTTTGTATGGCCTATATTTGAAGGATGTGCGAAAGAAAGGGTAAATTGCGCTAATGCTTATATTTATTCACGCGGTTGGAGATTGCAGAATTTTCAGCTGACAATGAACTTTCGAATTCCGGAATCACGAAACTGACACAGTGGGCCTGTTACTTCAGAGTCAGACTTGTTCAAGGTCTCACCATTGAATTATAACAGAACGTAGCACGCATTTTATCTTCATGGATTTATTACGGACGGTTATAGGCTTATTACTCTCTTACGGAAGACAAAAGCATCCGTCATGCTCACTCGCCCACAGAGCCTATAGTGGAAGTCATGCAGAGTTCGGGCTTTCCCAGCAACATACGTATTAGGGGCAAACAGTTGTGTTGACCGCATGTGTCCTTCGAAAGAAAGACTGATGTGTAACATTCACACCACTTTCTCTGCACATCGCCATTTCATAAGAGTTGTGCAATCTTTACGTGCACAACATATTCCTTTTTATCATTCACAGTTAAGTTTCCTAAAGTAATCAAAATACTCGATTGAGTAATACCAAATACATAATGACCATAACAGAAACACTCTCTCCGGTGTTTCATTTTCCAAGAAGCAAACGCTGTAGATGTAACAGACAGTAAATTATTATTTCTCCTCCTTCTTCTTCTTCTTCTTCTTCTTCTTCTTCTTCTTCTTCTTCTTCTTCTTTTTCCTCACTACACGGTTCAGAGGAAGAACGAATGCCTGCTATGAATGCCCATAGCTAAAGCTGAGCTCCCCATTTAAATCTCACTGAAGAGCTGTTCGGCTCTCAAAATTATCTAACCGAAAATTAAAATTTAATATTTAAACATTTTCACATACGCCAGGGTGCAGGCACTGCTTTATCCTGTGAGACAATTGTCAAGGAGCAACAGGCTTCCTTCCTAAACCCACAACCACCTAAATTAAAGGCAGCCATCCTAAACGACTTTTCCAATAATGCCATATTTGCGGTTAAATCCTAGGGTGGGTACGCAGCAAATAGATTCAGACTGAACCTCACCCTGCCAGCAGCACGGACGGATACAGTGGCGGATATTCAGGTGAAACTAGTGTAGCTGCACATCAGTTTTAGTTGTACTAAATCTGATATCGCTGTTTAATTTGTTGTACGCTTTAATATTCAACAATCAGTCGGAAATATATCTGTGAGGGTAGCTAAAAGGACGGGTGAGAGCTACCAGCTACCTGCCTTGGCTGGCACTTTAGCCTTGAAGGGGGCGTTAACTATGCGGGGCAAAAGGTACAGCTATTTCTGTCAGTCGATATATAGCTGCATGTTTACATCAGGTTGCCATGACAACGAAACAGAGTATGAGGCTCCATGTATTGCTAAAGAGAATGCGAGGATAAAGTGCAGCTACTCAGTATAGGAATTTAGCAAACCTCAGGCCCTTGTAGAGGCTAGTTTGTCGGTTTATTGCCCTAGTGAGAGGCAAACTAACTCACCCTCCTCACCTAGGGGTATCCCTTTTGGCATTGCCAACAAATTGTAATTAACTAAACAGCGTAAAAATACTGTTCGGGTAAAGTGATTGTGTGCTCTAGTTGCCCATTGTGTGTATTCATTTTACTGAAGTTAGCTTCGCTACAACTTTTGCTTTGTCTGGTTAAAGTTAGAGGAGAAATGAATCCGCAAAATTATATAGTGTGTGGTATGTCACACACACACACACACACACACACACACACACACACACACACACACACACACACACACACACACACACACAGACACACACACACACACACACCTTTTGTGGAGGACTGATTGTGATAAAAGGTATGCGCTTTTAACAAGAACACGAATACCTATTCTCAACTTATCGGTACTAAAAGTGGAGCAAAAAGTTGCGAAAAGTTACAAAAAGCATTTTAAAGTTTCGCTGTACAGTGAATATGAGTGGCGAGGGAGGGAATGTAGGTTTAAGGGCCCTTATCTTCGTGGTCATCAGCGCCCTTAAAAAAAAGGTTCATGGTCATAGCCAGATGTAAATTTCAATCAAAAAATAAAATTACTAGTAACAAAGAAAATATACACATAAACATAAAAAACAGGGGTGACAGCCAGATATAAAGCAAGATGATAAATACGTCAAAAAGTATAGAAAGATATACCTAAAATTTTAAACCCTCAAACTGATATTACACTCCACTTAAAACTTAAAAACTCAACCGCTGGATTGTCTTCCGCTAAGACCTCTGCAAGTCTGACAGGCAGCTGCAGAGAATCTCGAAGGTGCGCTAGAGAGGAGCGCTCTAGCATCACGTGACGGATAGACAAACGGTTGTCACACAGCGGACATAGAGAGGCAGGGTCCCCTCTAAATAGGTAACCATGCGAATAGGTAACCTATCCGCAACCCAGCCAAGCCAACCTCCTCGCGGCTAGATATGCGACAGGAAGTTACCCAGTTTATCGGAAGTTCTTTCTTTTCTCTAAGCTTATTACCGCGGAGAATTGACCACTCATCTTGCCAGCACGACAGCACCACTCTCAGCACTTCAAGCCTAAAGTCTTCCGAAGTAACACGATAGATGGTAATACTGGGTTCTGTAGTTGCCATCTTTGCTGCCAAATCCGTCTTTTCATTCCACGGCAAACCTACGTCACCAGGAATACATGCACACAGTAAGCTAACGCCAGAAGCGAGTACAACATAGAGGGCATCCTGGATACGTTGCACAATACGTTTTTACAGCTCACGAAGTCTCTGAAGTGCAATAAGGGAATCGCTCAAAATCAGGCAGTCACCTAATTTGCGACGGCGCACATACAAAACGGCTCGGTGAATTGCATACAGCTGTGCCGTAAAAATGGAAGTCCTATTTGGAAAGCCGAATGTATGTGCTTCGGTTCCATAAACATAAGCACATCCATAAGCACACACACTCTTTGACCCATCTTGTAAATACAACGACGGTCAGTGTAGCCTGACAAAAATTTAAAAAACACGTGCGGATATTTGAAATAAGCATCGTGGACTTCTGGTGTACGGCCACCTCAAGATCTACATGAGGCATGCCTGATAGCCAAAAGGGGGGGGGGAGGGGGGTGGTAAAGCTTCTCTCCCTTGGCGAATATCCTAGGCAGATCAATTGTAAGGTTCGTTAGAAGTTCCTGGAAAATAACTCCGCAATCTTAGGATTAAGGGCACTATTCCTATAACGTTCTATTAGCGGGGTGGTGAAAAATGAAGCAAACGTTGGGTGCTTAGGCATACATCTAAGCACACTACCATAATTTGCAAGAGAATCTCACGCCGATGTTGCAGAGGAGGTTCTGCGAACTCGGCGTAAAGGCTCACCACTGGGCTTGTAGAAAAGCTCCGATTGCCATACGGATGCCCCTATTGTGGACCGCGTCTAATCTTCCCAGCACAGATAATTATGCTGACGAATGAAAACTACACCCATGGTCTAGTAACATAATTGTCTGATCCGCCCCCCCCCCTCCACCTCACGATTTACCATTTAGTACTCGCATGATATTTAGGGAACGGTCACATCCTGCCCTTAGCTGTGCAATATGCGACGACCAACTAAGCTTCCTGTCCAAGATCCCATGAAGCGCATCTCCTCTGCGAAGTGAAGTAAATGAGACCGAAACGGAGCGAACGTGGTAATCGACTCCTACTGTGCCAGATGGACTTCTCAGTTTAGAAACGGAAGCCGTTTTTTGAGCTCCATTCTCCAAGGCTGTCCATACATTGCTGCAGGCACTGCTGTAAGGCGCCGTGCGCTGAGAAGTGCAGTAGACAGCGAAGTCGTCTACGAATAGGCATTACGAAACTCCAGGTGGAGCACATTTCCAGATGGAGTTAAAAGCGGTCTTTCATAAACTCCTGAATGAACAGCGGTAAGTGTCCACGTATGTTCCAGATATACAGGGAACGTAGAATGCCTGCAGGCCAGCACGTATCATAAGCCTTCTCGAGATCGAAAAATATGCCAACGATTTGACAGTTCTTCATAAATACGTCCATTATCTGTGTCGATATTGACACAAGATGGTCTACTGCTGAGCGGCGTCGTCGAAAACCACATTGGATGTTAGTCAGTAGGCTACGACTTTCTAAACACCATACCAATCGTCCATTAATCATGCCCTCCATCACCTTGCAAACGCAACTGGTGAGGGAAATCGGACGATAGCTTGAAGAAGGATGACGGTCCTTCCCAGTCTTCAAGATGGGCATAGCGGGGGCCTCCCGCCAATTTTCTGGGAGTATACTGTTTTAATTGGAAGGAACTCAGGGGAGTGGTTTTCTGAGCTAGACACAGGAACAAAACCACAGCCAAACGTGTTGGCCGCTTCAAACGAATCAACAACAGCTCCTGTGGCTATTTTCAGTCCCGCAATTGGTATATGGGTAGATCGACCAATGACACGCCTTAACCTATCCCACACAAACGATGAAAGTGTATGTGAGTTAAATGAGGCTACAAATGTGCTCCATGATGGCTTTTTGCTACCCTTCATGACTTGTCTGGATCTGGCACGCATTTTCTTGTATTGGATTAGGTTATCCAACGTAGGGTGATCTGGAAAAAACCCCAAGAGCACGCCTTCGAGCACGAATGGCATTATGGCATTCTTACGTCCACCAGGGGACGGGAAACCGACGGTGGTGTGAAGTCGAGCGCGGAATAGATAGTTCAGCAGCAGAGAGAATCGTCTCCGTGACATGATGCGCCAAATCATTTACTGGGTCTGCTCGTTGTATGTAAACACAGCCAACTGGGTGTAAAGGCTCCGTTTGGCATGGTTCACGCGCTATCTAAGCATACCTGTGGAACATATATCTTGCGTTAAGAGACTAATAGGACATAGAAAGTGGCCGCTAGAGTGTAAATCAGAGATGACATCCCATTGTAAGGAGAGTCTCCCACCAAAAAAAGCGGTGTTGCTATTAGGGAAACAAGGTTTTCTAAATCAATGTGCGAGAAGACATGAGACGGAGGTAAATATAAGTTGCAAAAGGTGAACTGGATGTTTGTAATTAGAGTTATTACGGCGACTGATTGTATATCAGAGCATAAGTGTATAGATTCCATATATAGGTCATCTCTGACAAGTATCATAGCTCCGCCATGTGCCGGAACACCGTCTTCTGGTGTAACATCACACCGTGCTGGAGTATATCATCTTAGATGGAAAGCGTCTTGTGGACGCAGCTTAGTCTCTTGCAAATATGCGACCAAAGGTTCGTTTTTATTGAGCAAAAGCTCAAGGTCTGCTCGTTGCGTTTTAATACCACGTATGTTCTATTGAGGATAACCACATCGATATTTGTATGGAAAAGGTATTCCAAAGGAACTCTGCAGTACTTTGAAGTAGGTGGTTGTCGAACTAATTTAGCCCTTTTCTTCTCACTTGGGCTGGCATTCTTCCCGGACACTTTTTCGCGACTCTTTTCCACTGGGGTTCTCCCAGTGTGGGCAGGTTCATCTAGCTGCATGTCCTCTGACGAGGACGTCCGTGTTCCCATAACGTACTTGGGTTCGAGTGTCTCGAACCGGTTGCTAACGGGAACTGGCGAAAATGAAAGACGCCGATCCCATTCCACCCCGGAAGATTCCTCAGAAGGGGAGCTTAGAGGAGATCTTCAAGCTGTTCGTAGACTCTTCAATGTACTGTCCCTTCGATGTACTGGGATCAGATTTACTACCTTGTTTGAGGGAATCTTTTTCATACAACTCCTTTTGAACTTTATTGGCGAGGTCTCATATCTTACGGGCTTGCTAGTTTTTTGTGTTGAGCTTGATGTTTTTGATGGTAATGTAACGCTCTTTTCACTTGTGGACTTTGTAGACGTTGACACAGATGTGTGTGTGTCAATGTAGAAGGCTTTGGAATTGAGCTACGGGCTATGAGTGTCTTCTGATATTGTTGCCCAATTTATATCGCTGGTCTATGTTGCGATTTCTCGTCCCCGTACCGGTTTAGCTGCAACTGAGATATAGGTAAACGACCTTGGAACAGAGGGTTGGCGTATACGCAAGAACTTCTGGGCTTCTGAGAAGGGCACCCCCTCCCTAAACCGTATCTCTTGGATCGCTCTTTCGTCTACAAAACAGCGGCAATCTCGGGAACTAGAGGGATGTTCACCTTTACAGTTCACACATGACGGTGCTGCATTACATGCGCCATCGTGTACATCATCTGCACAGTTATTGCATGTAGGTAGTTCCTTGCAAAACTCGCTTGTATGTCCAAAGCGCTGACATTTAAACCATCTGAGCGGATTCAGAATGCAAGACCTAACTTCCATGGATTCATCCTCTGCCTTAATTCTTTGCGGGAGATCTACCCGATCAAAGATCAGGAACAGGGTACGCATTGGCTTGAATTCAGCACCCTCTTTGCGCTGAACCTGGTAAATATTAGTGACGCCTTGTTCCAAAAGATTTTCTTGAACCTCCTCATTGGTTCGATCATCTAATGCGCGGGTGTTTATCACGCCGCGCGAGGAGTTCAACATTCTGTTCATCTCAACACTTATAGGATAACTTGCTAGTATATTCGCTTTCAGTATTTTAGCTGCCTGGGTGGATGAATGTGCTTCAACCAGCAGCGTGCTATTGCGAGATCTAGTGTATGACTTTACTGGACCAGCAATGTTATCCAAACCCTTTTGAATGCTAAACGGGCTCACCGATATGAATTTTTTACTTTCCTCGTTTCTAGCTAGTACTAAGTAGCAAGGACATCAAGAACTGGCTACTTCTTTTACACTTGCACTGGTTTTGTTTGGTGCTTTTTAGGCACCATGGCGAGCTAGCCCTCCACAATTGCAAATATCTCCGTTTGCATGCTCACATCCTGGGAAAAACCCAGGCGTAGGTGGGAGTCCTGGCCTGGACCATGCTCACCCTGGGGTCTCACTTCCCAGTGTATAGACAGAGGGACCCAGTCACCTTCAGGAGTGCATCAGCTCATGCAATGGCCCCTCCCCGGGACTGACCTTTATCAGCGGATACGAATACAGATCCTATATGATAACCAGGAGCTGAGAATTTCGTGGTTACCCAATCATCCCTTACGTCTCCCCATCCACCTACAACCCGCGCATAGGTTATCCATAAGACTGTGTACAGGGAGGCATCAGACAGGAGATCACAGACAAAAGTGCACCAAAGTTGATTGGGCGTTTGGCATGTGCCCTCTCATCCCTTAGAAGTACCTAATCGAGAGTATGGCTCGGGGTCCCGGGTACACCAAACCCTTCCCTACCGTAGTAGCACACCAAGGGGAAATAGGAGTGGCCTTGCGTTAGTTATTATATAATAAATCTGTTTTGTTGGTCTTGCTTATTACTTGGAGTAAGAAAGAGTGTGAAACAGTGCTGGTTTTTGTGACTTTTAGACATCAGTCGGTGATCGCATTAACATTTCTACTCTCCTGAACATCTCAAATGCGCGCTCCAATTGAAGCAACTTGAAAAGAATCAAAACACAATTGCTGATCCTTTGAAGGAAAACAACCGGCTGTATGTCATTCAGTACAACTGAAATGTAAGACAGAACCGATTAGTTTTTGAGCTTGTAAGTAATGCAGTACTGTATTTGGCCAGACAAGAGCTCCCTTTTCGTGGTCACGATGAAAGCTCGTCTTCATCTAAGAGCGGAAATGTCAAAGAACTCTTCTTTTTATTAAGTCCGTTGGATATTCAGATTAATTACAATAAAATGAAAAGCATCTTCACTGGGATTCGGAAACAATAGAGAGCGAGATTATTGACTGTATTTTGGAGCACATTGATGATTATATCAAGTTGGAAATACGCAGCAGCTACATTTTTCGGCTCCAATTGATGATACTACACATATCACACAAAAATGTCAATGTTCTCTAATTGTTAGACTAGTAGACGCCAATCGGAAACCAGTCAAACGCTTTTTGGGCCTTTTTGATGTCAGTCGTGGTAGAACATCGGGAGCGTTGTTTGTCTTGGTTAATTCAGTTGGGACCATATGATTATCAGTCAAAACCTATAGGACAGTGCTACTATGTCGCCAGTATCATATCTGAACATTTAAATGGTTTAAAATATCTTGGCTATCCGGTTGTTGCCGCGTCAAATTATAAAATGCCGACGTTTCGACCATCTTGTCGTGGTCGTTATCACAGGCAAACTGCGCCGCTACAAGTTACAAGTTATTTATTTGAAGAAAGTGTTGGACTGGTGCCGGTACAATGGGCCCGGCTTACAGGCTATATTTAACATTTTTATGTACATCTAGCTTTGTTTATCTATGCACTTTTTTCGGTGTTAACAAAAAACCCATACGGTGACCATCTGTAGGTCACCGAGAATAGTTTTATTTTGTCTTTTTAAGTTCTATTTCTTCTTTGTGTTATATATACATATGTACATATTTACAAAACTATTTACATACACATTCACGCACGCATTCACCCACGCACATTCTCACACACACATACTTCTTCACTGGGCACACCAGAGAAATGCGTCCCAGCGCACTGCACTATTTACACTTCGTATATACACTGTCCCACGGTGGCAGCTCCTGAATATTCGAGGCGACGGCCTCTGCCGGAACATGTATGTGGCCTAGCAACGAGGTTGCGTGGACGCGCAGTAGTCAGCGAGCCGAGCCGCTTCTAGAACATTTTGATCCTTTTATGCTTGCGGTGCTTCGGCTCGCCTTTGCCGATGTTGGCGATCACGTCGTTTTCGTGGTTTCTAATGCGCGTCCATGCAGCCATTGCTCTTTTTTCAATTGCCTCCAGGATGAACGGGATCCGGGTTTCAAGGTGTAGTGTTTGGGTACTGGTGAGGAGTGGAGCAGAGAGGATTTGTCTGAGGGAGAGGTTTTGGAGGGTTTGGAGTTGTTTCAGAGCGGTTTTGGAGGCATTAGCCCAGGCCACACATGCATACAGGACCACCGAGAGAATAAATGACCTATATAATATCAGTTTTGACTTCAGTCGCAACTGCTTACTGCGGAAGATGGGGGCGCACAACTTTAGCCGCTGTCTGCCTTTATTGGCGCTATTTTTTATGTGGGTGGACCAACACATTGTGCGGTCCAAGGTGACACCTAAGTATTTAACTTGCTGACTGCAGTGCAATATTTGACCACCGACCGTTAGGTCCCTTGCCAAAGTGTGACGCCGCTTAGAGAAATGAATTAGCTGGCATTTGTCGGGGTTAATTTTGATTTTCCAGTCATGTTGCCATGAGAGGAAGTTGTTAACATAACGTTGCATTTCTGCAAGGCCGAAACGTGCGCTTCTATGGTCGTTGTATATTGCAGTGTCGTCAGCATACATGGCGACCTTGCATCTGGCGTCCACTGGGTAGTCATTAGTAAATAATATATACAGAAACGGGGACATTATTGCCCCTTGTGGGACGCCAGCCCGCATCACTCGCTCCCGTGAGGAGGAGCGGCCCACTTGGACGTAAAACTTCCGTTTTTCTAGAAAATTGTGCAGCAGGTATAGATAATTTTGGAGAGCCGGGAAATTGTGGTGCAGTTTGTAAATGAGGCCATTGTGCCAGCACCGGTCGAATGCGGGTTCTACGTCCAGAAATAGCGCCAACGTTGAACCCCATTGTTAAATTGCTCTGTTACGTCATCAGTTAGTCTGAGGAGCTGTAATTCAGTGGAATGTCCCATTCTGAAGCCAAACTGCGATTTTGAGAGTTCATGTGTTGCCGAGACTTGTTTTTGTAGTCGAGAAAGGATACATTTTTCGAGCAATTTACCAATAGTAGACAAAAGACTAATGGGGCGGTAGTTTTGCGGTTGTCTGGTGCTTTTCCCTTGCTTTGGGAGCATGATAACCTTGGCTCGTTTCCAAGTAGAGGGGAAATAGCCTTGCTGTAAACAGGCGTTAAATATCCTTGTTAGTTGCACCAGGGCTTTTCTAGGGAGATGTTTAAGTTCCTCATTAGTCACTTTGTCTGGGCCGGCAGCTTTCCCATTAGGCAATTTCCTAATGAGCTTGAAAACTTCCTGCGGTGTTATGATGGGTAGTTGTTGCTCTTGCTTCTGCGCCACCCAGGTTTGTACCCATGCCTGGACCTCCCGTTCTATTTCACGGTTGGTCATTGGATTTTCACTGAATCTGTCTTCGAGACAGTCAGCGAAGACCTCGGCTTTCTCCTCTAAGGAGAAGTGCAAGCCGCTTTGAGTGTGCAGCGCCTCAGTTGCGGAGTTGACGCTCGTGGAAACTTTGAAAGCCTTGAGTAATTTCCACAAAGAAGAGTCCGAATGGGTGGTACTCAGCATTTTGTTTTCCCACTGTTCAGTTTTGTTGATTTTAATTTGATGCCGAATGATGTTGCGTAACCATTTTGCTAGCACTTTATATTCAGGCTGACGGGTGTACCGCCACAGTTTTGTCAAGCGTCGTCTCCGCGCAATGAGTGGCTCTACCTCGGGGTACGTGCAAAAACCGGGTGGTCTTGTGGTGTATGTGGTAGCACTTCTTCTGGCTGTGTGTAGCGAGGCATTAAAGTTTTCAATGGCGACATCTATGTCTGCCTCGCTATAGTATGACAGCCTAGGTTGCGCCATTCTGTGCATTTCGAAGGTGAACATATTCCAGTCAGTCTCCGCCCTCTTTCGAGGGCCAGAGGCACTGGCCGAAATGCCACCCTGTATGTCGAAATGTACAGGAAGATGGTCGGAGTCCAGGCTGTGATACACAGTAAAGTTACATAACAGTGTCGCATTTTTTGTAAGTACGATGTCCAAAATCTCGGGGTCAAAGTGCCCTGATCGGTGCCAAAACGTGGGTTCTGGGGGAAGATGTACCTCAATGTCGTCATTATCAGTTATAAGTTCAACCAGGAGATTTCCGGCCGCGTTTGCTCGGCGTGAAAACCACCGGTGCCGAGCGTTGAAATCTCCTGCAATTATAACATGCTCCTCTAAAGCAAGGATTTGTTCGAGGTCACGTATGAAATCTGGGGAGTGGGGAGGCCGATATAATGCTACCAGCATCACCGTTTGACTATTGACACGTGTTTTAAGAGCCGTGCACTCTAACGCTGCCAATGTAGGTAGCGTAACAGAAGCATGAGCAATGGTATTTCTAAGCAAAATAGCAGTCCCTCCCCCTTGTCTGCCAATTCTGTCGTTTTGAAAGATTTGATACCCCTGGAGCTTAAAGGTGTGCTCGTGCTTTAATTTTGTTTCGCATATGAATGCGACGTCAATTTTGTTACGCCGTAGGTAGTTTTCAAGTTCGTGTTGTTTCCTGTGGTTGCCATCTGCATTCCACAGGAGCGCGCGAGTTAAAGTTGTACCTCCCCTTATATAGGCCATTTATTCTAGGAGGGTTGAGAGGAGGCATATTATGGTTTCTAATTTCTCCATAGTACTCGTGCAGCTTCTGAATTTAATCAGGAAGGGCTGCAATTTTGCTAAGAGGGCTGTGAGGTTGAGGTCCTTGAGCAGATTTAGGACTTCTCTCAGACCACTCAGATCTCCGGTGGGTGCCTGTGGGGTTTGGGGTAGTGGAGGGGGACCATTTGGTGGTGGCGCAGGCGCCTTTTTCCCTCCAGTGGCTCCGGCATAGCAGACGCCTGGTTGAACCAGGGCCGGGTGAAGAATGTGCCACTACGTTTTTTTTTTTTTTTTTTTGTTTGGTGTTCATGGGTGATAAGTTGGAAGGATTTAGAGGAGGGGATGTTGGAGTACCGCGTCAGCACCTCCGTTAGTAAAGGTTAAGATGCAAGCTGCCGCACATAGCGGGAGCGGGAAAAGGTAAGGTCCAGGGCATGGCCATTACACGAGGCACTGACCATGACCGTGGGGTTAAGGGTGAAGATAGGGGAGGGACTTGAGAGTAATTTTAATCATCTGTTTAATGTTGGTTCTGCCGTCTGTTGCGAGCCATGGCAAGGCGCAGTGGTGCTTGTTCTGCTGCTTCCCTCAGTTCCCTGGAGATCTGAGACACTGAGGGTAGCGTCTGTAGGCTAGGAGGGTTGGCCAGCAATGTAGTGAGACTGGCGTGTGTCGCTTCCTGTTGTTTGTGGAGCGAAGTAATAGATGAATGGAGAGAGTGCAATCGTCGCTGAGCGTCGTTGCTGGAGAGCTGAAGCTGAGGGAGAATGTCTTGGACAGTTGTGTCAATGCTGCGAAGCTGTTGTTTTAGTTCCGGGACTGCGTCGTTGGTGGCCTGGGTGTTGTGTTGTATGGTTTCAGCGTGTTCTCGGAGTCTGGTGATGAAGTCTTCGTAGGTGGAAGTGAAAATCTGGATGAACTCTGCAAGATGCTTCTCGATCGATGACAGGGTGCTATTAATGGTTTGGTCGTGACGTTGTAGCAGCTCGGTGAGGTTGGAGCCTGTCTCCGTGGCATTACTTTCGGTGATAGCCTCCAAGCGTGATCCAATATTCAGGACCTCTGAGTGGAGGTCCTGAACGGCGTCTCGCAAGAAGCTATCTGCGACGGCTGGTGCTGGGGCTGCTACGTTCTGCATGTGTTGAGGCGATGCGTCGGCGACGACTGGTGGTGATGCTTCTGAAGCATAAGGAGCCGTTCGTAAGTAGGGCCGTGGATCTGCGCTGGTAGGTGCAGGAGTGCGTGTATGCCCGCGCCGGGGATACAAAGGGCACTGTGCCTGTCCCGTATAGTGCCCAAAGCCACCACAGGAGGCGCAGTACCGGCGTCGGTGGCGTAGGTCATGCGCTGTGCAAGCGCTCGTGAAGTTCGGGGCGCCACAGTAGTGGCACCGTGGAGTGGCGGCGCAGTGGGTGCTGTCATGACCGTAGGCACAGCAGCGGCGGCACGGAATCTGGCGTTCCGCTCGGCTTGGCTCTGCGCGCAGGCACCGCCCTAACAAGGGCAGTCCCGTGATCAGAGCAGATTCGCGGTCGCGTGTGTCTGCGAAGACAAGTCGCATGAGACTTGAAGGTCCTCTTCGAGTGATGATGCGAGTGGCCCTCATTGCTGAGGACCACTCGTGCTGTGCGGCGGAGAGTATGTAGCGTGCTGGGAGGTCTCTAGGAACTCCGTATACAACAACGCTGAGGCCCGGTTGGGACAACAGTGGCGCTGACTGCGGTGGAAGGTTGGTAGCGGCGTTGTTTCTGCAAACAGGTGCGTTGCCGGAGCTTTCCAGTATCCTGGGCGGGGACGGCGGTGGATCCGTGGCAATCTCTGGGAGCGGCGCTGCCACCGCCGCTTCCACAGCACTGTTATTGCGTGTGGCGGAAGTTGCTGCAGAGATCTCCCTAGATGCGCAGGTCTGTGTATCAGTAGCGCTGGTATCGGCCGATGCTGGAGCAGTCCCGGCAGGAGCCGGTGCTGTACTGCGCGGTTTCCTCTTTGCCATTGCAAAGAACCGGTTTCTGGCGCGCTCGCAGGTAGATCCTACCTGGTCCGCTGCCAGGTGCAGAGTCGCCACTAGTTCAAGTTCAAGTTATTTATTAGAAAGTGTTGGCCTGGTGCCGGTACAATGGGCCCGGCTTACAGGCTATATTTAACATTTTTATTTACATTTAACTTTGTTTATATATATATATATATATATATATATATATATATATATATACACATTTTTCGGTTTCAACAAAAAACCCATACGGTGACCATCTGTAGGTCACCGAGAATAGTTTTATTTTGTCTTTTTAAGTTCTATTTCTTCTTTGTGTTATATATACATATGTACATACTTACAATTTATTTACATACACATTCACGCACGCATTCACTCACGCACACTCTCACACACACATACACACACATCTTCACTGGGCACACCAGAGAAATGCGTCCCAGCACACTGCACTATTTACACTTCGTATATACACTGTCCCGCGGTGGCAGCTCCTGAATATTCGAGGCGAGGGCCTCTGCCATAACATGTATGTGGCCTAGGAACGAGGTTGCGTGGACGCGCATTAGTCGGCGAGCCGAGCCGCTTCTAGAACATTTTGATCCTATTATGCTTGCGGTGCTTCGGCTCGCCTTTGCCGATATTGGCGATCACGTCGTTTTCGTGGTTTCTAATGCGCGTTCATGCAGCCGTTGCTCGTTTTTCAATTGCCTCCGGGATGAACGGGATCCGGGTTTCAAGGTGTAGTGTTTGGGTACTGGTGAGGAGTGGAGCAGAGAGGATTTTTCTGAGGGAGAGGTTTTGGAGGGTTTGGAGTTGTTTCAGGGCGGTTTTGGAGGCATTAGCCCAGGCCGCACATGCATACAGGACCACCGAGAGAATAAATGACCTATATAATATCAGTTTTGACTTCAGTCGCAACTGTTTACTGCGGAAGATGGGGGCGCACAACTTTAGCCGCTGTCTGCCTTTATTGGAGCTATTTTTTATGTGGGTGGACCAACACATTGTGCGGTCCAAGGTGACACCTAAGTATTTAACCTGCTGACGGCAGTGCAATATTTGACCACCGACCGTTAGGTCCTTTGCCAAAGTGTGACGCCGCTTAGAGAAATGAATTAGCTGGCATTTGTCGGGGTGTCGCCACTAGTTAGTTAGTTAGTTAGTTTATTTTAAAAGTATTGGCCTGGTGCCGGTACATTGGGCCCGGCTTACAGGCTATATTTACATTGATTTACAGTTGACTTTGTTCATATTTACAGTTTTCGCTATATACAAAAACCCATACGGTGACCATCTGTAGGTCACCGAGAATAGTTTTCTTTTGTCTTTTGTGTCGCCACTATGTAGCAGCTTGTCAACTTATATACCGGCAGGCAGGTGAAAGGTGGGTGAATGGTGAGCCCTGATTGGCTGGGCAGGTTCTTGACGCGGCAACAACCGGATAGCCAAGATATTTTAAACGATGGCCGTGGAAGCTTGAGAGAATATATTTAAATGGTTTGTAAAAAAAGGTAAAGGATTTTGCACCTCAGGAGTTTGTTCATTGTTTAGCCCAATAAGCTGAACTTTGAGAAATACTGATATACGAGCACAACTTATGGAAGAAAATATAATTGAAGAGATTCAACGATATCAGAAAGAGTGGAAAGACCATGTTTTAAGGATGTCCCCTTCGTTACTTCTTGACGAATGAAAATTTTTTTTTGAAAGGTTGGATGCGAGTCACTACTCAGCTTTTGCGGGAATGCTGGCATCGAAAGAGTGAGGAGGTACAGACTGCAGTGAGATGACGCACATGCTTCTGAGCTGATTTGTAGTACAACACTACAAATCAATTTAGCACACTTCCAGTAACATCAGCCACACGTATTATACACTATACCTCTATAACTGTTTCCACTTAACTTTATTGCATTTCTTCTATTCCCGACATTTCAAAATGTATATTATCAGTCACGTGCCTGTTTGTTTACCTCACCTACATATGTGTAGACAAATTTTCCAGTACTCTTCTTCTTCTTTATCTAATTACCCTTCCCTTTTGTAGGACTTACACCCCTAGAACTTACAAGCCAGTGCCTAGGGTCAGACGCCTGTCGGGGAGCAGAGGAACTATGGACCGGACAGAGAGAAGACCTGAAAGTGGGTGGTCAACCAAGCACCAGGTATGATAGTGAGGAAGGGGATGATATGAAATGCAGGTGAAATCGATGAATGGAAAGGTGATGATGGAACAATTGATGGAATGCGCTGCGAGGAAACCGCAGAACCCGGAGAAAACCCGCCCCAACGCTGCTTCGTCCACTACGAATACCACATGCGGGTCTCTGGGATAGAACCCGGGCTGCCTAGATGGCCATCGTTCTAACATCCATTATAATAAATGAGAAGAAGTGTTAAAACTTCGGAATATAGTAAATGCACTGCGAGGCAAAATCCATATATGCAAAATTAGACCGACAAACTTTTAAATCAGAGAAAAGGCTGGAGTCATTGCGAGAGTACGGCAGAATAGGGCACGCCGATGCACTATTTGTGTTAATCGCAATGGGCGTGCGTTCCAACATTTATTTGGAATAGTACAGCTGTGATGAACTGTAAAAAATGAGATGTTTGTGTTTCGTTTGTGTTCAGTGTTTGTTTCTTCGATTTAGATTGTGTGCCTTACTGAGATAAGTGCAATACTAATTTGCATTGTTGATTTTGCCGTAAATACTTAATCTGTGTGGAAGACTGTAATCTATGACATTAACTCGTCTAGCGCTTAAACGAAGCACCGCAGCAAAAAACTTTCCTTCACAAAAAGTGTTTAAAATAATATTATCTATCAGCTCCAAAGTTTGTCGGTCTAATTTTGGGACACCAGCAAAAGGACTCTCCGCTTTTTCCTATTATGCGTTTAGTTGATCTATACTTATGCATACCCACATGTATCCTAAACCGTGATGAAATAAAGACAGATATAAGGAAAGGAAGGAAAACAAGCGGAACAAAGTATGCAGACTAAAAACGAAAGTGTTTTAATTTCTACAACTAAAATGTAGTGAATTACATACAGTCATACGAGAATTAGATGCCGAAATATAATATGACGTTTCTCTATATTTTAACTGTTACGCCGCCCCTTGCTTGTGTATTTGCTTTGTACTGATCAGTTACATTTTATTTCAAGCTAATTTATAGTTAATCTATACTGCTCGCAAACATTAAAGGCATGTGAACGCTGGCCAGTGCTCAATTGGAGCGCTGTTGCCAAGCGTAGTGCGTGTACGGCAGAGGTTCTGTACATAAGAGGGTGTGAGTTACATGTAGCACATTCGGCAGCGCTGGTAGGAGGGGCAAGCTTAGGATTCGCTGGAATCTGCAGTACGGCCCGCCTCCATATGCCTTTAACTTTTGCGAAGATAATAGCAACGTGAAGAGTGCAATGAAATCGAAAGAATTTGAATATCACAAACCCATCATTGGGCTAATAATATTGCAAGTTTGAAACGAGTTGCCTTTGGTTACGACGTTTCAGTTGACTACAGTGCCTACCAATGCGTTGCTATTGGATCTATGAACTTAGCCCACATTGTATCTTTTAAGGTAACATACTCTGTTTATGTTATTTTATTGATGTGTAACAAAAGCAATAAAGCTGTATTTTTATTTTACAGATACAAGGACAAGTATGTCACCGAACAGGTTCACACTTGCTGTGTCACATGGCGACTACAAATTCCTACAACTTTATTTCATGGGTAAGTCAACACAAGAAATTTATCTGCGTTTTGCGTGTAACAGTTCATTGAAGAGGTCTATTGTAGAAGAATTACAAACTTTCTTTCAACACAATCAGTTGATTACATTGTTCAAAGTTACACTGGATTTCATGCCAATTGTAATCAGAGCTGATAAAACTCCTGTGGACCAACATGCAAGACGTTTCAGTGCACCGAAAATTGATAAAGTTGCCATTGTTATAGTTGGAGAACATTAATTGGAAGCCCGTGATATTGTTTTGCATCGCGGAAAGGATCAGTTACAGCATGTGGATGAAACACACCGCTCATATGAAACGCTACAATATCCCATCATATTTTAGCAAAGCGAAGATGTTTATCAGTTCTCAATCAAGATGATAAATGCCCTAACAAATAATTAAATTTTGGTTTAGCAATGGAGTTTTTGTATCAGCTACTATGTGCATGGGTCCGTATTACATGCAAGTTCAATCACTGGCATTAAAACAATAATTTATTTACACGTGCCGAATAACAATAAAACTCAGTTCAATTAACTATTATTGATATCGCCCGATGGTTCGTGAAAATGAAGACAGTCATATTTTGAAATGTCAGCGAATACTTCACCAATATGCTGTTAATATGTACGCCAAATTTAAACGGAGCGATTGACATTCTTCAAGTTGCACCAGGTCAAACTCCGTTCTAAGAGTATATTCATCTTTGAGATGCCATTAATACTGATGGAAATTCAGAAAATGTGGGCGGGGTGAAAATTCTTCCAGTAACATACATAGAAAGTCCTCAACATATGCATGAATATGCTCAAGATGCCATGCTCTTCATTATGGCACAGAGAATTTATTTATCATATTCACGTACAATCCGCAGTGGACTGAAATCAAACTTGAGTTCTTCCTTGGTCAATCAACCACTGATTGCCATGACATTACGGCAAGAGTCTTAAAAAAGAAGTTGAAATTTAAATGGATTTCATCGTGAAGCATAGTGTGTTTGGCGAGAAGCTGTGATGGATGTATTTTGTGGAGTGGCAGAATCGTGGATTGCCTCATGTACATATTCTAATTTGGTTGATTGAGATGATAAGAGCAAATGTAGCTGATGAAGTGATGTCAACTAAAATCCCCGATGCGCAAGTAGATCCAGAATTGTATCAAGTAATTATTAAAAACGTGATTCATGGTTCCTGTGAAACACTTAATCAAAATTCACCTGTATGGTGGATGGTAAATGTTCGAAGCGTTATCCATCGGCATTACCAGCAGAAACTTTTACTATAAATGATGGTTATCCACTATATCGTAGCCGATCGACTGTAGACGACGGAAGATCAGCAATCGCCAAACTGAATTTATAAAACATTGAAATTGATCATCGTTGGATTTTTCGATATTCACCAATTCTATAAGACTTTTAAGGCGCACATCAATGTTGAATCTTGCCATTCCGTGAAATCGATCACATACATCTGTAAATATGTAACCAAAGGAAGCGACATGGCTGTGTTTGGAGTTGGTGTGGAGAATTCCAATGACGAAGTTACCCAATACCAAATGGGATGGTATGTTAGCAGTAATGAAGCAATGTGGCGCATTTGTTTTCCCCATTCATGAAGGACACCCCACTGTTGTTCACTTAGTCGTACACCTAGAAAATGGTTATACTTCACGGCACAGAACGCACTACAACGAGCTGTTTATAACCACCATCTACAACCTTGACCAGTTATTTTGAAATGTGTCAGAATGATGATTTCTCCGAAACAGTGCTATACTTAGAAATGCCAAAATATTATACTTGTAATCAATCATCATAGAAATTTTAGTGACGGAAAAGAGGAAAACCAGTTCCAGGTTACCTAAACGTATATTCTATGCAATAAGCCGAATTTATTCAGTCCATCCAAGCAACGATGAGTTTTTTATTTGCGTTTGCTATTAGTCAATGTTGGAGGCCCAACATTTACGAACTGCTAATAGTGAATTGTGTAGCTCTTGCAGAGAAGCCTGTCAACGTTTGCAACCGTTAGAAACTGATGTCCATTGCGAACAAACTCTCAATGATGCTGTAATTTGTTCACAAGCTCATAAAATACCAACATTGTTTTCTATAATTATGCTTTCCGTCATAACCAATTGATTTGTGGATCAAATACAAAGATGATATGTGTGACGATATCCTGCATGAAATGCGCACTAGAACAGGAAATCCAAATTTACAACGAGGCGTTAGTAACAATTGAGGATATGTGCTCGATGATGTCAAAGTATTATCTGTATTAGGCATGGCCACGTCTAATCGCCCGACGCACGACACTTTTAATCAAGAGTAACAACGCAAAAAACTGTACGATCTCGATGGTATAAGAGAATCAGTTCGAATAAATCTTCCGCGGTTGAACCAATAACAGTATGTATTCATCACTCATATGAAAGTTGCAAATGATGAAGCTAGAGGGCTTTACTTCCTGGAGGCTCCCGGTGGTACAGCAAAAACTTCTTTGATTTCATTCATTTTAGCAGAAATTCGCTCACACAGTGAAACTGCAATCGTACTTGCTTCATCAAGCATTACAGCTTCATTGTTGGAAGGCGACCGCCTTCAGCGCTAAAATTGCCATTGAATATTCAAAGCAAGGAAACTTCGATCTGCAACATTTCGAAGAACTCTACAATGGCAAAGGTTTTGCAGTAATGTAAATTGATAGTGTGGCATGAATGCACGATGGTACATAAAAAGTATTTGGAGGCATTAGACCGAACCATACAAGATCTGCGGAACAATCATGGTGCGATGATTTTGCTAGCAGGAGGTTTTCGTCAAACAGTGCCAGTGATTCAAAGGTCAACGTTAGCTGATGAACTTAATGCATGTTTAAAGTCCTCCGGTTTGTGGAAGCACGTCAAGATACTAAATTTAAGCAAGAATATGCGTGCCGAGTTGCAAAATGATCCATCTGGAGAAATATTTTACAAAGAACTCATTGCTATGGGTAATGACAAACTCCCTGTAGACGTTTTCGCTGGCTGTGTTACCTTTCCTGACAATTTTTGTCAGTTTAAAGAATCAAAAACCGAACTCATTCAAAAGGTATTACCAAACGTGACTCAAAGTTACATGGATCATATTTGGTTGACCGAAAGAGCTATATTGACTACCAAAAACATGGATGTAAATTAATTAAATTTTAAAATTCAAAATAAAATTACCGGTGAACTGAGGACACACAAATCACTTGATTCCACTACAAACCAAGATCATGCCCTCAACTAACCACCCGAATTTTTTAACTCGCTGGATTTTCCAGCATTGCCGCCTCACCATCTTCAACTAAAGGTCTGATCGGTGATCAAAATGTTGGGAAACATCAAGCAAACATGTCTTTGTAACGACACACGGCTAGCTGTGAAAAAATTACTGAACAACGTGATTGAAGCAAGCATTCTAAAGGGAAACTATAAGGGAGAAGACGTTCTGATACGTATCCCAATGATCCCGACTGACATGCCATTTGAATTTAAACGACCGTGCGGCTTGCTTTCATTATTACCATAAATAAATCGCAAGGGCAGTCGTTGAGTGTTTAGGGTGTCAATATTGAAAACCTGTGTTTCTCGCATGACCAATCTTATGTTGCCTGTTCCCATGTTGGAAAACCATTAGCTTTGTTTGTTTACGTGCCAGATGATCAAACAAAAAGTATAGTCTACCTTAAAACGTGTCATGGAAGATATCATACGGAATGGAAAAATGAATGTTGTAAGCACTTTTCGTTTATAACTATGAAATTAAAAATACATAGAAATTATATTAACATTATGAAAATTTGTTGTAGATATCACGGTATTTACACCGGCCTGCGAAGATTTTGCGGCAAGGAATATTTTACATCATAATTGTCAATTTGGATGCTCTGATTTCGAAAATAATAATAACAACAATAACGATAATAATAATAATAATAATAATAATAATAATAATAATAATAATAATAATAATAATAATAATAATAATAATAATAATAATAATAATAATAATAATAATAATAATAATAATAATAATAATAATAATAATAATAATAATAATAATAATAATAATAATAATAATAATAATAATAATAATAATAATAATAATAGTAATAGTAATAGTAATAATAATAGTAATAATAATAATAATGATGATGATGATTACGATGATGATGATGATGATGATGATGATGATGATGATGATGATGATGATGATGATGATGATAATGATAATGATAATAATAATAATAATAATAATAATAATAATAATAATAATAATAATAATAATAATAATAATAATAATAATAATAATAATAATAATAATAATAATAATAATAATAATAATAATAATAATAATAATAATAATAATAATAATAATAATAATAATAATAATAATAATAATAATAATAATAATAATAATAATAATAATAATAATAATAATAATAATAATAATAATAATAATAATAATAATAATAATAATAATAATAATAATAATAATAATAATAATAATAATAATAATGAGGAATGTCTTGGAAAGTGTTATTTTAAGGACGTATTTGACTTAAGCTGTGTGTTTTAACGAGATCCACATTTTTTGTGTAGAGATTTTGTCTATTAAGGTTTGCCAGTTATGTAAAAGCCACCCCTAATTAAGAGGACTGCTGAGGACATTTGAAGGAGATTCAAGATACTCGTTTCGTTTAGTGTAAACATAACTTAAGCATGTGGTATTAAAGATCGTTAAAGCCATTACTGAGAAAATAAAGACTTTCGAGAAATTTCCATGTTAAGAATAGTCTGGAGTGGAGGGATTTTCTTAAAAGCCTTTTTGTGGCATCCTTGACATGATGCTGAACTCAAATAAGTTTAATACTAAACCAACTTTTCGGTTCTAATCAATATTTTTCACAAACTCACGCAAGAACACACACAGACACACACACACACACACACACACACACACACACAGACACACACAGACACACACACACAAATATACACACATACACACAGACCTTTTTTAAAAATGTCTCTTTTGGAATGAGGGAGTTCTAAAACATCTATTTCTGGTGAAATTTTGGTATCGAATTTTCGAGAGGAATACAATACTTGCCCTACTTACTATACGTAGTAAAGAAAGTGAAAATAACATGGTTGTCCGTAGCAATGGCACGAAATTAATTATGCGTAGAACAATTACTGGCGATAGTGTTATGGATTGCTATAGCATCTGCCAAGAAACAAAATATGACAATTGGAATATTATAAGCAGCGCAGAATAGATAGATGTAGCACAAAATATTCTATGATTTATGTACTGCTAAGTGAATTTGCTTTAAAGCAAATTTGTTCATTTAAATAAGATGCTTAGCAAATAAAAGAAAACATGTTGATTGGTTATAAATAATACAGTGACGAGGAAGAAACCTTTTCATGGAAAAGTGATGCAGCAACTTACAGTTTTACTTTGGTTTACATGAAAGACATTACATCCCAACGAAATGTATTTCCACTATGTCGGCCATATAAAAAGTCACAGGTAAGTGCCATTCGGCCCCTTTGAACTTCAAAAGGATACGGTGATCTTTTCAACGTCAAGTTGAGCGTCATAAATAAAGGTTCATACTGAGAGTGAACCTTTGACCCTCATAAACTCGTTATGCCTTTGGACTGAAAGAAAGGTTAAAAAAGATTTAACGCTTTACTGTACTTCGTTCTAAAACGAGTAATTTATTCAACCACAAGAACCTTAAGGCTATTTTCAGCTTAGGTTATATCTATCATGTTCCTTCTTATCTGTAGTTTATCTCAAATTGGCATGCCCGGGAAATAGTTAATCGGTTCGATAATTCTCTGTCACTTCATCAATGTTTTATTTAAGCCAGCGATATTCCCCTCATGCTAAAAATTAAATACTTTGAAATTATAGTTGTCATTTAAAAAAATGATGCGTTACATTCAAGCAGTTTTCTCTACTCATTCTTCAACAAAATATCCTTAAAACCTTATTTTTCTATCTACTTCACATCAATGAAGCTAGACATTTGTAGAAATGATTTTGTTACATATTTGCTGTAGCTACAATGGGAGTAGGAAAGTACAGTACGCTTAAACGGACGTCTAATATTTTAAGAGATGGTTGCTACGTGTGACTTTGAAATTCCATCCTCTTTACACGACCAATGGCTTCCCAGAACAATGGCTTCCCAGTTAGAGAAAAGTATAAGTATTTTAATATTGAAACGAGTAACAAAGAATATCTCGGAAATGGTTAGCTACGCAGAAAACTCTACGATATTTGGCATGGATTGTGGAAACCACATGTTTTTGGTACAGTAAGATTTTGTTTATCCCTTGTGGTTTACCAGTTGTGCGAAAGTCATTCAGAGTAAAGACGACCTCATAGCCTATTCCTCAAAACATTTTCTTCATCAAAAAAATATCTTCAACATGTGGTACTTTAATAAAAATTGTTAAATCTCTGTTTTAGAAAATCAAAATACTTAAACACCCTTGCAAGACACTATAGTACGCCCCAGCACAACAGCCTCTGAAGAGCCAACTCTTACCGCCCAGCCGCTGCGTCCCCCACCTCGGCCCACCACAGGCGTCATTGGTGGGGTGCAGTACTGGAGGGTGGTACGTGGTCAGCTTTCTGATCCCTCCCGGCCAGTTATGCGGTCTTCACGACTTGGGGTGGCTACTTTTCTATCAAGTAGCTCCTCAATTGGTTCCCCCGGGACCAATGAGGCTGAGTACACCCCGTGCCAGACCTCCCAGAGGGTATAGAATCCCCATCCTGGTACTGGGGGTCGAACTAGAACCGCGCCATAGGTAAACGCGCTACCAACTGCTCTACGGAGGCGGTCAAACCTAAAATACTAGGTATGGTTTTTCACCAACTAATTGTTTTGAAGCCATGGTGTTCACAGGCACGCACACGGAGAAACAGACGCACACACATACTGCATACATGCATACATGCATACATGCATACATGCATACATCCATACATGCATACATCCATACATGCATACATGCATACATCCATACATCCATACATACATACATACATACATGCATACATACATACATACATACATACATACATACATACATACATACATACATACATACATACATACATACATACATACATACATACATACATACATACATACATACATACATACATACATACATACATACATACATACATACACACACACACACACACACACACACACACACACACACACACACACATACATACATACATACATACATACATACATACATACATACATACATACATACATACATACATACATACATACATACATACATACATACATACATACATACATACATACATACATACATACATACATACATACATACATACATACATACATACATACATACATACATACATACATACATACATACATACATACATACATACATACATACATACATACATACATACATACATACATACATACATACATACATACATACATACATACATACATACATACATACATTCATACATACATACATACATACATACATACATACATACATACATACATACATACATACATACATACATACATACATACATACATACATACATACATACATACATACATACATACATACATACATACATACATACATACATACATACATACATACATACATACATACATACATACATACATACATACATACATACATACATACATACATACATACATACATACATACATACATACATACATACATACATACATACATACATACATACATACATACATACATACATACATACATACATACATACATACATACATACATACATACATACATACATACATACATACATACATACATACATACATACATACATACATACATACATACATACATACATACATACATACATACATACATACATACATACATACATACATACATACATACATACATACATACATACATACATACATACATACATACATACATACATACATACATACATACATACATACATACATACATACATACATACATACATACACACACTCACACACACACACGCACGCACGCACGCACGCATACATACATACATACATACATACATACATACATACATACATACATACATACATACATACATACATACATACATACATACATACATACATACATACATACATACATACATACATACATACATACATACATACATACATACATACATACATACATACATACATACATACATACATACATACATACATACATACATACATACATACATACATACATACATACATACATACATACATACATACATGCATGCATGCATGCATGCATGCATACATACATACATACATACATACATACATACATACATACATACATACATACATACATACATACATACATACATACATACATACATACATACATACATACATACATACATACATACATACATACATACATACATACATACATACATACATTCATACATACATACATACATACATACATACATACATACATACATACATACATACATACATACATACATACATACATACATACATACATACATACATACATACATACATACATACATACATACATACATACATACATACATACATACATACATACATACATACATACATACATACATACATACATACATACATACATACATACATACATACATACATACATACATACATACATACATACATACATACATACATACATACATACATACATACATACATACATACATACATACATACATACATACATACATACATACATACATACATACATACATACATACATACATACATACACACACACACTCACACACACACACGCACGCACGCACGCACGCATACATACATACATACATACATACATACATACATACATACATACATACATACATACATACATACATACATACATACATACATACATACATACATACATACATACATACATACATACATACATACATACATACATACATACATACATGCATACATACATACATACATACATACATACATACATACATACATACATACATACATACATACATACATACATACATACATACATACATACATACATACATATATACATTAAATTTCCACTTACTGGTAAAGTCACAACTTTCCTAACCGGACATGGCAGACTTAATTCTTACTTTTACAGATTTAAGATAAAGGACTCTCCAATGTGCTCCTGTGGAACAGCAGAACAGACCTACACGTTTTATTTGAATGTCCAAAACTTGACAGAGAAAGAATCAAATTCAAGAAAGCTATGTTAAACAAATATGGAAAATGGACATTCCAACAACATAAATTAGTAACGGAATACACAACTGAATTTATTGAATACCTAAACACAATAGAACTGGATAAACTCTAGAGTGCAACTAACGATATCCCATAAGTAAAACTATGTATTAGTATATTTATTAAGCATGTACTATAATGGCATGTAGTATTACGTTTTTTTTGTAATGGAACATGCCGAAAATAAAGAATGTTTATATTAAAAAAAAATACATACATACATACATACATACATACATACATACATACATACATACATACATACATACATACATACATACATACATACATACATACATACATACATACATACATACATACATACATACATACATACATACATACATACATACATACATACATACATACATACATACATACATACATACATACATACATACATACATACATACATACATACATACATACATACATACATACATACATACATACATACATACATACATACATACATACATACATACATACATACATACATACATACATACATACATACATACATACATACATACATACATACATACATACATACATACATACATACATACATACATACATACATACATACATACATACATACATACATACATACATACATACATACATACATACATACATACATACATACATACATACATACATACATACATACATACATACATACATACATACATACATACATACATACATACATACATACATACATACATACATCTACCAAGGTAACGGGGCATGCAGATAATAATTAATAAATAAAAATAAAAAAAAATAAAAAAAATACATACATACATACATACATACATACATACATACATACATACATACATACATACATACATACATACATACATACATACATACATACATACATACATACATACATACATACATACATACATACATACATACATACATACATACATACATACATACATACATACATACATACATACATACATACATACATACATACATACATACATACATACATACATACACACACTCACACACACACACGCACGCACGCACGCACGCATACATACATACATACATACATACATACATACATACATACATACATACATACATACATACATACATACATACATACATACATACATACATACATACATACATACATACATACATACATACATACATACATACATACATACATACATACATACATACATACATACATACATACATACATACATGCATGCATGCATGCATGCATGCATACATGCATGCATGCATGCATGCATGCATACATACATACATACATACATACATACATACATACATACATACATACATACATACATACATACATACATACATACATACATACATACATACATACATACATACATTCATACATACATACATACATACATACATACATACATACATACATACATACATACATACATACATACATACATACATACATACATACATACATACATACATACATACATACATACATACATACATACATACATACATACATACATACATACATACATACATACATACATACATACATACATACATACATACATACATACATACATACATACATACATACATACATACATACATACATACATACATACATACATACATACATACATACATACATACATACATACATACATACATACATACATACATACATACATACATACATACATACATACATACATACATACATACATACATACATACATACATACATACATACATACATACATACATACATACATACATACATACATACATACATACATACATACATACATACATACATACATACATACATACATACATACATACATACATACATACATACATACATACATACATACATACATACATACATACATACATACATACATACATACATACATACATACATACATACATACATACATACATACATACATACATACATACATACATACATACATACATACATACATACATACATACATACATACACACACACACTCACACACACACGCACGCACGCACGCACGCATACATACATACATACATACATACATACATACATACATACATACATACATACATACATACATGCATACATACATACATACATACATACATACATACATACATACATACATACATACATACATACATACATACATACATACATACATACATACATACATACATACATACATACATACATACATACATACATACATTAAA
>JAUKNM010000082.1:399300-431800 GCA_030765045.1 Tenodera sinensis
TATCCAGATGTTCAAGCATGTGTAATTTATCCTGGTATATATCAGCTGCAGTCACTCGATGGATGAAGGAATCTGTATCCGTATACAGCAGTTTAAGATTCTCAACTCCATAATATGGAAGTAACACATCGTATTGATACGAATACATTAGCGTCTTGGAAATGTCTAGGACACTCATGCCAATGTATATAGGCTTGTTGAACTCTATTTTACGAGTAGCCATATGAACAGCTGCAAGATTAGGACCGTATATAGTTCGATCGATAAATGTAGGCTTAGCTATTAGTTTTCTAATGTTTTGCTGTTTGCTACAAGACGTATATCCATACGATTACGAATATTTTCCATTGTTTTTCCGAACATCGCATTATTGAATAGTTTATAAAGGTCCTTCTCAAAATCCTTTCTAGCTTGTTGTCGCAGACGGTTATTAAACTCGACGTAAGGTTTTAGCCAACACGACTGATGAAACTGAAGTGCTCGATGAATCTTTACTAGTCGTAGACCGTGACTAAGAGCTTGTTTCAAGGACATGTAATGTACCACATACTTCTTTCGGGATCCAAGATGGGCAATTAGTTTCTTTGAAGAGGATTCCCCCGGTTTCATACTCTCAGGCAGGAAGGGCAAATCATTATGAAGATCGTGGAGCTCGACAGGATATTCGACATCGACTTCTAAGATGTATCCAAGGGGGTCATCTTCCTTCAATAATTCCAGGTCTATGTCTTCAGGAGAAACCCATTTAAACCCTCCATAAGGAAGGGCCTTACACATTCCCCATCCATATTGGTTGTTTGCATCTTCGTATGCAATAAACTGGGAAGGTTTACGAGAGTCATACTGTTCCATATATATGTTGTTAGCCTCCGCATACCGGTGAGAAACCTGACATAACCCTCCTCTTATGCCAGATTCAACCATGAGTAGCTGATCGTAATCAAGAAGCAATTCCAACTCGATTCCAGTATACAGCAGCATAGCATCCCATGTAAGTCCTGGAGAAGTAAAATAATGTCCAGGATCCACTTTATGAGTTTTCAGGGTTTGGTCTCTAAATGTCTCAAAGACATCCGCTAGGAGAAGAACATCCGAAATTAAGTACAAATCACTGTACTCGCCAAGGTTTCGGACGTTAAAGTGCTTCCACACGCTCAGAGCATGATCATAGTCCTCACTACTGATTTCTTCACTGTTTAACCTGTTGTAGAAGACATCCCTAGAAGGCAAACATGTATCGTTCAGGACATCCCACGATGTTACGTAATCATAGGGAAATACCCCCTTACGAGTCATCAAGCCAATATTCTCTGCTCCAAAGTACTTCGCTGTTTCAGGATGCGTTTCAAGGTTCTTTGCAAGCTTCTCCAAGCTCGTACTGAGGAAACGGTAGGTATCCACAAATCTAAGTTTAATATCCCCAACATACTTTGAGAATGATATATAACTTTCCTCTGAATTTGGTATTACCTCCACTCTTTCGCTTGTGCAACCTAACTCCTTAACAATGAAATGAGAGTCATACCCACTAAGGTTATGCATGAAGACAGGTATATAATTAGGTATTTTACAAGCCAGGTTACATTTATTATGTAAAGATGCTCTATACATCCCGGAAACATGATCGTGATCGCGAACCTTCCAATTATCTTCTGTAAATTCATGTTCACACAGGTAGCATATTGTAGAAGCATCAAATGATTCTTGTTCTTCAGCTGTAAGATTAAGAGGTTTAGCAGATTTGTATAAGTCACTAATTTTATTTGCCAGATCCATCAGGCATTCCATAAACTTCTGTGCAGCGTCAGGCCCTCGGTAAACATACGGCACAGTAGGAAGAGTTGTTTCTAGTTGTTCAACACTGGATGATGGCTTCACATAAACACAAAAGCTCATAGGAGAATGACTTTGATAGGGAGTTGTGTAGGAGGTTTCAGGGTTAGAGGAGCAGGTATGGAGAGGGGTAAGAATGCATTCAAAATCGGCGTAGATAACATAGGGCAGTTTCAACATCCTCTCGACATTCTTGAATTTAACGATAGAGTTATCCTTTGTAGGCATAACGCATCTAGCAATACCATGTTGTCTACATATTTCTCGGTGCTCTTCTAATTTTTTCATTCCACTTCGTCCATGTCGGTCATCAAAATGACTGAAACATCTTTTACATACATAAATTCGTTCTTTATGCTTAGTTTTCTGCACACGAATAAGCTTCTCAAAATCCTTTATATAAGCATAGTGATATCTGTCAGTAGCATTACTCAACAGAAGGAGATCGCGATGATCATCTAATTCTTCATCAATCACCTTTATTGGAAACACTTCATGTTTATCATCCACTCCAAACACATTTATGGATATATTATTGAGTTTTTCAAATTTAGCGATTTCACCCAAGCTCGTAGGAAATGAGACGCATGAGAAATCGTATTTTTCTTGGAGATCCTTATACTTGCTAACACGCTGAGGTTTATTTCGAATGAACTTAGCCAGAACAGCGTACATAAAGCATTTCTCATCGTTATAGTTCTGAGGGTTTATACAGGCTTTCTTCGCATCCAAAGATGACGGTAGAGGAATATAGCTGCTCCCTCGAAGAAGATTATACTTGTTAATACGTAGTCGAACGCCATCAACACTCAGAAGAGCCCAATTACTGCCTTTCAACTTACTTTCCTCCATTTCAACACGAAGTTTCTCGAATTTTTTTTCCAAGATGGCATCCAAGTCACTGTCTAAAAACACGGCATTATTACGCGTTTTGAAGGCTTTGTTAGCGATGTCTCCAACAGCATTCACAAACTTACATTCAGCCATAATGTTAATTTTCAAACTTTTATGAGCCCGCAGCTCCTTCTGAACAGCATGAATTATGCGCTGCTTAGCCTGCTGCAGGTATGAATTTAGATCCTGACTTGCAGGGCATTGGATGAAAAACGATTTCAGCCGATCCTGAAAAGCCGTTTCATATTCTACAACATCATCTTCATCAGGAGACATTAACAATAATTTATGCTTAGTAGGTTCGAATTTGACTTTCTTAGCATCTAGAGCCCTATCACAGCGCCCTTCATGTACATCCCTTCGATTTTCAGTACCGTAAACATCACCACAATGTCTACACTCGAAAAACTCACCACATATCAGCTCATGCCTCTTCTTATGATAACCGCGTAGAAAACTCTTGTCACATTTGCTGCACCTATAATCCGGTATAGCATTCAGAACCGATTCCATTACTACACCATTCCACATCTTTATAATATGTAGTGCAACACTTGTAAATTATACAAATCAATAAATACTTATAGCAGTTTCCACTGACTCGCCTTAATAACTTATCAAAGCTATTGAACGGTAATCTCGCTAAGAGAAGCTGATGTGCTCGACTCGAAGGTTAATTACTGAATAACTATGTAAGCTCAAGCAAACCCTACTTATTCCACTAGCACGTACCTTATAAATTACTACGCGATTCAAGATTAAGTTTGTATTTTTAAAATATATATCATTAAACTACGTGAGTCAAGGATCAACTTGTTTCATTTTTATTTGCCAGTTCAACGTTAACATGCATTTCCGCTCATTTTTAAAGTTTAAGCAAGGTAAATTATATTTCAACCACTGTATTTATAGAAATAAATGTTTATAATTTTAATACTTTCATGCCGAACACACACACACACACACACACACACACACACCCATACACACAGACACACACATACGCAGACATACACATACGCAGACACGCACATACGCAGACACACACATAAAACACACATACACAAACACACACACACAAACACACAGACACACGCATGCGCAGACACACACATACGCAGACATACACATACGCAGACACGCACATACGCAGACACATACAGACACACACACACAGACACACACACACATACACACAGACACACACAGACACACACATACACACAGACACACATACACAAACACACACACACATACACACAGACACACACATGCGCAGACACATACATGCGCAGACATACACATACGCAGACACGCACACACGCAGACACACACACATACACACACATACACACGCATACACACACACAAACATACATACACACATACGCAAAATTAAGAAGCGAAACGGTTGTTATGTATAGTTTAAGTAACAAACACATTCCTCTCAACTGAACTCACCTTATAGACAACTACGCATTCAAGATTAAGTTTTGTATTTAAATGTATATAATCAGGAAACTACGTGAGTCAAGATTAACTTGCTTCGCTTTTATTTGATAGTTCAACGTTAACATGCATTTCCCCCACATTTTTTAAAGTTTAAACAAGGTAATTGTTTATAATTTTAATACTTTCACGCAGACACTCACATACGCAGACACACACAGACATACACACAGACACACACATAAAACACACACATACACACATACACACAGACACACACACTCACACACACATACACACACATACACACAGACACACACAGACACACACATAAAACACACACATACACACATACACACAGACACACACACTCACACACACATACACACACATACGCAAAATTAAGAAGCGAAACGGATGTATAATATCTTTTAAGTAAGAAACACATTCCTCTCAACTGAACCTCTTTTAAACGTGTCCCAACAGGTAAAATCGTCACCATGTCATTAACGGAAAAACCCTCCTGTCACGTGATCGTGATCCCTCACTCAAACTGGTAAACCGTAAGAGCACACTCGAGAATGCTTTTAGACATCTAAGGACATATTTTCTCCATATTTTTACAGATACTTATAAATCACAGTACTTCTTCTTCTTCTTCTTCTTCTTGTTCTTCATATATTCTCATTCTCCTTCATCCTAACAGGGAAATATACGCGAACTGAAGGTTATTAGCTGAAATATAAAATAAAATCTCTTCTTCTTGTTCTGGTTCTTCTTCTTCTTCTTCTTCTTCTTCTTCTTCTTCTTCTTCTTCTTCTTCTATTCTCATTCTCGTTCATGCTAACAGGGAATATACGCGTAATTTTGACGTTATTACCTTAAATATTAAATAAAATAACAGCATTCTCCGTCAATTATATCTAAACCGACTTTTTCCGTGTTATGCAACATTTAAGCTTCTAGAATCAACACAAGCAATGTTTCTCTCAATAACAGCATTTTATAAATGATTTTGTAAGTAATAACACCAATTTAAACTTTATTACAGATCTCTAAGACCCTAGTTTGCAAAGTATTTAAATGGACCCTTAGAGATTCGAACTAGACCCCACAGTACAAAAGCTACCATTTTTTATCAATAATTCAAGAGCAGATATTTAGCTGAAGTGTTTAACTTTTTATTTCATCACGCTAACTTTATTGATTCGCGAATAAATCGACTTTGAAGTAATTGCCCCGTCCCGGTAATCGAACTATGAGTCGTAGGGATAAAATTGTCAAGTATATCATTTTATATGCCAAGTTACCCTAATTTGTCTTTGCATTACTATTCCAAGTGTAAAAATAGCGATATAGAGCATGGATACCATCTCACTGTAACATACCAGGAAATGATCTTGCTGACACTGCCGCAAAAGAAGCTACCAAGCATCCTCCTAGCTTACCAGATGTTAAGCTACCTCATGAAGACTATTTACGGCATCTTAAAAGAACTATCCTACACCGATGGAAGACAGATTGGACAACTACATCCAACAGCAAGCTGCATGATATCTGTCCAATACCTAACCTCTCCACAACAATTACAACACTAACCCGGCGAGACCAGGTACTAATAACCCGATTATGCATTGGCCACACTGCGCTTACTCACTCCTACATTCTGTCCCGTGAACTTCCTCCTAAATGTACTCTGTGTGATTCTACTCTTACCGTTCAACATCTTCTCACTGTTTGCCCAAGATACACTCACCAGCGACTTCAGTATGGAGTTCCTGAGAACCTTCAGCTAGCTTTGGGTGATCAGCAGTATCATAAGAAAATCATCAAGTTCATCAAAGCATGCAAAGTTAATATTTAAACTCATTGTAAACTTCATGATATGTTTCCTCCTTTTTTTCCTCAATGTTTAGTCGCGATATGACTTTTATGTTAAAGCGACTTCAAATAATAAATAAATTAAAAAAAAAAAAATAATTCTCCACAAGATAGGGATCGAACCTACGATACGTTAACTCTAGCATGTTATAAAATAATCGTCCTTAACAAGTATTATCATATAAAGTTTATTTCAGTCTTCCAACACAAGCGGTTCTCGAAATAATTAAATTTACCAAATCAGGATTGGAACCCAAGACTCCAGGATACCAAGCATACCACAGAGGAAAGCTTATAACAATACCAATTTAATAAAATTTATTCGAAGATTTTATCACTGATAGTTTAGGAGCTATTCCAATTATAATTCTTGATTTGCACGGGAATCGAACACTAGACCACCGACAAACTCCAAAATTATACCAAAGACGCATCGTTTTATTACAAGATAATTACCGCTTACCCCATATCGATATCTCATTTAGTTTAGGAGAAATCAAGCATAATAGAGTAGAGTAAATATAGCGGTTTAAAACCACTCAAAGGGATGCCGCTAATTAGATAACAAAGGCGCTAATTAGATTATAATTAGCGTCATTGTTATCCAATTACCGTCATTGTCATCCAATTAGTGGCGGCTCCTTTGAATGGTTTTAAAATGTTGTGTTGCTGTGACGTCACACCCAGGACAAGATTTTAAAACCACTCAAAGGCGCCGCTAATTGGATTACATAATTAATTAATTGGGTGACAATAGCCCTATATTTACTCTACTCTATTATGCTTGATTTCTCCTAAACTAAATGAGATATCGATATGGGGTAAACGGTAATTATCTTGTAATAAAACGACGCGTCTTTGGTATAATTTTGGAGTTTGTCGGTGGTCTAGTGTTCGATTCCCGTGCAAATCAAGAATTATAATTGGAATAGCTCCTAAACTATCAGTGATAAAATCTTCGAATAAATTTTATTAAATTGGTATTGTTATAAGCTTTCCTCTGTGGTATGCTTGGTATCCTGGAGTCTTGGGTTCCAATCCTGATTTGGTAAATTTAATTATTTCGAGAACCGCTTGTGTTGGAAGACTGAAATAAACTTTATATGATAATACTTGTTAAGGACGATTATTTTATAACATGCTAGAGTTAACGTATCGTAGGTTCGATCCCTATCTTGTGGAGAATTATTGAAATTTGCTCTATATCGCTATTTTTACACTTGGAATAGTAATGCAAAGACAAATTAGGGTAACTTGGCATATAAAATGATATACTTGACAATTTTATCCCTACGACTCATAGTTCGATTACCGGGACGGGGCAATTACTTCAAAGTCGATTTATTCGCGAATCAATAAAGTTAGCGTGATGAAATAAAAAGTTAAACACTTCAGCTAAATATCTGCTCTTGAATTATTGATAAAAAATGGTAGCTTTTGTACTGTGGGGTCTAGTTCGAATCTCTAAGGGTCCATTTAAATACTTTGCAAACTAGGGTCTTAGAGATCTGTAATAAAGTTTAAATTGGTGTTATTACTTACAAAATCAATTATAAAATGCTGTTATTGAGAGAAACATTGCTTGTGTTGATTCTAGAAGCTTAAATGTTGCATAACACGGAAAAAGTCGGTTTAGATATAATTGACGGAGAATGCTGTTATTTTATTTAATATTTAAGGTAATAACGTCAAAATTACGCGTATATTCCCTGTTAGCATGAACGAGAATGAGAATAGAAGAAGAAGAAGAAGAAGAAGAACCAGAACAAGAAGAAGAGATTTTATTTTATATTTCAGCTAATAACCTTCAGTTCGCGTATATTTCCCTGTTAGGATGAAGGAGAATGAGAATATATGAAGAACAAGAAGAAGAAGAAGAAGAAGAAGTACTGTGATTTATAAGTATCTGTAAAAATATGGAGAAAATATGTCCTTAGATGTCTAAAAGCATTCTCGAGTGTGCTCTTACGGTTTACCAGTTTGAGTGAGGGATCACGATCACGTGACAGGAGGGTTTTTCCGTTAATGACATGGTGACGATTTTACCTGTTGGGACACGTTTAAAAGAGGTTCAGTTGAGAGGAATGTGTTTCTTACATAAAAGATATTATACATCCGTTTCGCTTCTTAATTTTGCGTATGTGTGTGTATGTGTGTGTGAGTGTGTGTGTCTGTGTGTATGTGTGTATGTGTGTGTTTTATGTGTGTGTCTGTGTGTGTCTGTGTGTATGTGTGTGTATGTGTGTGTGAGTGTGTGTGTCTGTGTGTATGTGTGTATGTGTGTGTTTTATGTGTGTGTCTGTGTGTGTCTGTGTGTATGTCTGTGTGTGTCTGCGTATGTGAGTGTCTGCGTGAAAGTATTAAAATTATAAACAATTACCTTGTTTAAACTTTAAAAAATGTGGGGGAAATGCATGTTAACGTTGAACTATCAAATAAAAGCGAAGCAAGTTAATCTTGACTCACGTAGTTTCCTGATTATATACATTTAAATACAAAACTTAATCTTGAATGCGTAGTTGTCTATAAGGTGAGTTCAGTTGAGAGGAATGTGTTTGTTACTTAAACTATACATAACAACCGTTTCGCTTCTTAATTTTGCGTATGTGTGTATGTATGTTTGTGTGTGTGTATGCGTGTGTATGTGTGTGTATGTGTGTGTGTCTGCGTGTGTGCGTGTCTGCGTATGTGTATGTCTGCGCATGTATGTGTCTGCGCATGTGTGTGTCTGTCTGTATGTGTGTGTGTGTTTGTGTATGTGTGTCTGTGTGTATGTGTGTGTCTGTGTGTGTCTGTGTGTATGTGTGTGTGTGTCTGTGTGTGTGTGTCTGTATGTGTCTGCGTATGTGCGTGTCTGCGTATGTGTATGTCTGCGTATGTGTGTGTCTGCGCATGCGTGTGTCTGTGTGTTTGTGTGTGTGTGTTTGTGTATGTGTGTTTTATGTGTGTGTCTGCGTATGTGCGTGTCTGCGTATGTGTATGTCTGCGTATGTGTGTGTCTGTGTGTATGGGTGTGTGTGTGTGTGTGTGTGTGTGTTCGGCATGAAAGTATTAAAATTATAAACATTTATTTCTATAAATACAGTGGTTGAAATATAATTTACCTTGCTTAAACTTTAAAAATGAGCGGAAATGCATGTTAACGTTGAACTGGCAAATAAAAATGAAACAAGTTGATCCTTGACTCACGTAGTTTAATGATATATATTTTAAAAATACAAACTTAATCTTGAATCGCGTAGTAATTTATAAGGTACGTGCTAGTGGAATAAGTAGGGTTTGCTTGAGCTTACATAGTTATTCAGTAATTAACCTTCGAGTCGAGCACATCAGCTTCTCTTAGCGAGATTACCGTTCAATAGCTTTGATAAGTTATTAAGGCGAGTCAGTGGAAACTGCTATAAGTATTTATTGATTTGTATAATTTACAAGTGTTGCACTACATATTATAAAGATGTGGAATGGTGTAGTAATGGAATCGGTTCTGAATGCTATACCGGATTATAGGTGCAGCAAATGTGACAAGAGTTTTCTACGCGGTTATCATAAGAAGAGGCATGAGCTGATATGTGGTGAGTTTTTCGAGTGTAGACATTGTGGTGATGTTTACGGTACTGAAAATCGAAGGGATGTACATGAAGGGCGCTGTGATAGGGCTCTAGATGCTAAGAAAGTCAAATTCGAACCTACTAAGCATAAATTATTGTTAATGTCTCCTGATGAAGATGATGTTGTAGAATATGAAACGGCTTTTCAGGATCGGCTGAAATCGTTTTTCATCCAATGCCCTGCAAGTCAGGATCTAAATTCATACCTGCAGCAGGCTAAGCAGCGCATAATTCATGCTGTTCAGAAGGAGCTGCGGGCTCATAAAAGTTTGAAAATTAACATTATGGCTGAATGTAAGTTTGTGAATGCTGTTGGAGACATCGCTAACAAAGCCTTCAAAACGCGTAATAATGCCGTGTTTTTAGACAGTGACTTGGATGCCATCTTGGAAAAAAAATTCGAGAAACTTCGTGTTGAAATGGAGGAAAGTAAGTTGAAAGGCAGTAATTGGGCTCTTCTGAGTGTTGATGGCGTTCGACTACGTATTAACAAGTATAATCTTCTTCGAGGGAGCAGCTATATTCCTCTACCGTCATCTTTGGATGCGAAGAAAGCCTGTATAAACCCTCAGAACTATAACGATGAGAAATGCTTTATGTACGCTGTTCTGGCTAAGTTCATTCGAAATAAACCTCAGCGTGTTAGCAAGTATAAGGATCTCCAAGAAAAATACGATTTCTCATGCGTCTCATTTCCTACGAGCTTGGGTGAAATCGCTAAATTTGAAAAACTCAATAATATATCCATAAATGTGTTTGGAGTGGATGATAAACATGAAGTGTTTCCAATAAAGGTGATTGATGAAGAATTAGATGATCATCGCGATCTCCTTCTGTTGAGTAATGCTACTGACAGATATCACTATGCTTATATAAAGGATTTTGAGAAGCTTATTCGTGTGCAGAAAACTAAGCATAAAGAACGAATTTATGTATGTAAAAGATGTTTCAGTCATTTTGATGACCGACATGGACGAAGTGGAATGAAAAAATTAGAAGAGCACCGAGAAATATGTAGACAACATGGTATTGCTAGATGCGTTATGCCTACAAAGGATAACTCTATCGTTAAATTCAAGAATGTCGAGAGGATGTTGAAACTGCCCTATGTTATCTACGCCGATTTTGAATGCATTCTTACCCCTCTCCATACCTGCTCCTCTAACCCTGAAACCTCCTACACAACTCCCTATCAAAGTCATTCTCCTATGAGCTTTTGTGTTTATGTGAAGCCATCATCCAGTGTTGAACAACTAGAAACAACTCTTCCTACTGTGCCGTATGTTTACCGAGGGCCTGACGCTGCACAGAAGTTTATGGAATGCCTGATGGATCTGGCAAATAAAATTAGTGACTTATACAAATCTGCTAAACCTCTTAATCTTACAGCTGAAGAACAAGAATCATTTGATGCTTCTACAATATGCTACCTGTGTGAACATGAATTTACAGAAGATAATTGGAAGGTTCGCGATCACGATCATGTTTCCGGGATGTATAGAGCATCTTTACATAATAAATGTAACCTGGCTTGTAAAATACCTAATTATATACCTGTCTTCATGCATAACCTTAGTGGGTATGACTCTCATTTCATTGTTAAGGAGTTAGGTTGCACAAGCGAAAGAGTGGAGGTAATACCAAATTCAGAGGAAAGTTATATATCATTCTCAAAGTATGTTGGGGATATTAAACTTAGATTTGTGGATACCTACCGTTTCCTCAGTACGAGCTTGGAGAAGCTTGCAAAGAACCTTGAAACGCATCCTGAAACAGCGAAGTACTTTGGAGCAGAGAATATTGGCTTGATGACTCGTAAGGGGGTATTTCCCTATGATTACGTAACATCGTGGGATGTCCTGAACGATACATGTTTGCCTTCTAGGGATGTCTTCTACAACAGGTTAAACAGTGAAGAAATCAGTAGTGAGGACTATGATCATGCTCTGAGCGTGTGGAAGCACTTTAACGTCCGAAACCTTGGCGAGTACAGTGATTTGTACTTAATTTCGGATGTTCTTCTCCTAGCGGATGTCTTTGAGACATTTAGAGACCAAACCCTGAAAACTCATAAAGTGGATCCTGGACATTATTTTACTTCTCCAGGACTTACATGGGATGCTATGCTGCTGTATACTGGAATCGAGTTGGAATTGCTTCTTGATTACGATCAGCTACTCATGGTTGAATCTGGCATAAGAGGAGGGTTATGTCAGGTTTCTCACCGGTATGCGGAGGCTAACAACATATATATGGAACAGTATGACTCTCGTAAACCTTCCCAGTTTATTGCATACGAAGATGCAAACAACCAATATGGATGGGGAATGTGTAAGGCCCTTCCTTATGGAGGGTTTAAATGGGTTTCTCCTGAAGACATAGACCTGGAATTATTGAAGGAAGATGACCCCCTTGGATACATCTTAGAAGTCGATGTCGAATATCCTGTCGAGCTCCACGATCTTCATAATGATTTGCCCTTCCTGCCTGAGAGTATGAAACCGGGGGAATCCTCTTCAAAGAAACTAATTGCCCATCTTGGATCCCGAAAGAAGTATGTGGTACATTACATGTCCTTGAAACAAGCTCTTAGTCACGGTCTACGACTAGTAAAGATTCATCGAGCACTTCAGTTTCATCAGTCGTGTTGGCTAAAACCTTACGTCGAGTTTAATAACCGTCTGCGACAACAAGCTAGAAATGATTTTGAGAAGGACCTTTATAAACTATTCAATAATGCGATGTTCGGAAAAACAATGGAAAATATTCGTAATCGTATGGATATACGTCTTGTAGCAAACAGCAAAACATTAGAAAAACTAATAGCTAAGCCTACATTTATCGATCGAACTATATACGGTCCTAATCTTGCAGCTGTTCATATGGCTACTCGTAAAATAGAGTTCAACAAGCCTATATACATTGGCATGAGTGTCCTAGACATTTCCAAGACGCTAATGTATTCGTATCAATACGATGTGTTACTTCCATATTATGGAGTTGAGAATCTTAAACTGCTGTATACGGATACAGATTCCTTCATCCATCGAGTGTCTGCAGCTGATATATACCAGGATAAATTACACATGCTTGAACATCTGGATACAGCGGATTACCCTGTTAACCATATATGCTATTCTACAAAAAACAAGAAAGTGTTGGGAAAGTTTAAAGATGAAGCAAGTGGTAAAATCATTCGCCGTTTCGTTGGTCTCAGGCCTAAAATGTATGCTCTCGATATTGATGGCTCTGTGATAAAAAAGATCAAAGGCATAAAACATAGTGCCATTAGGCAATACATCAGCTTCAACAGCTATATGGAGTGCCTTACAACTTTGAAAATCGTAAGAACGCCTATGAACTTAATCCTATCCCCACTTCATAATGTTTCTACAGTTGAATCTAATAAAATAGCTCTGTCGCCTCATGATGACAAGAGAGTAATTGCAGACGATGGAATATCAACGTATGCGTACGGGCATTACAACGTTGCAACCCATACGTAAGAGAATGCAACTTAGATCTCAAGATAAGTATTTTCTCCATTACGTCTCCTGTAGAACATGAAAATTTAATCAACTGACTCCTCCACGCCTCCGATGATGTCTGACGAAGAAAGAAGAAAAAATAAAAAAAATTACTCACGTGGCTTCTCCGTGCTTCCCACGATGCTTGTCGAAGAAAGAAGAAAAATAGAAATTATAAAGGGAGGCGTTAACTCTGCCACTAGACTTTAACTCTAGTGCTGGTCTCCAGCCCAGATAAAAGAGGAGAGGCGTCTATCCTACTACCTTAAAGTAAGTATACCCTGATTAAGTTTATATAAACAGAAGATTGTGTTAAAATACTATCAAAGATATTGCTGAATATATCTTAAAAATACTGAGCTATAAGTACATCAACATCAGCGGATAGAACATCTTTTAGTAATATTTTAAAGCTCTATAAAGGGCTAGAAAAAACAATGTTGAATAAATTTGTAAAGAACATTTTAAAAGCAGGTTAGATCATAATAGGTGGGGTTAGACTTAGAAAAACTACTCGGTGTGTTCGAGATGTTACCCCCAGAACATACAGAACCAAGCAAAAGAGTCATACAGTTGTATAAAATTCTGTGACAGAGGGCAAAAATAGCAGTAATAAGAACTTCAACATCAATGGTTAGGACATCTTCTACTGGAAGTTTAAAAGTTCTATAAAGGAGGGTGCAAATAGCAGTAAAATGGGGTGAAATGTCCTAAAAATGTATGAAAATGATTGAATAACTCTGAAAATTGCCTGAAAAGTTGTTAAATATGTTGTTAAAAGCGTTCTGAATATACTAAAAGCGTCTAAAAGATCTAACAGAGGGTGCAAATAGCAGTAAAATGGGGTGAAATGTCTTAAAAATGTATGAAAATGACTGAATAACTCTGAAAATTGTCTGAAAAGTTGTTAAAGATGTTGTAAAAGCGCCCTGAATATACTAAAAGCGTCTAAAAGATATAACAGAGGGTGCAAAATCGCAGGAAAATGGAGCGAAACGTCTTAAAAATGTATGAAAATGACTGAATAACTCTGAAAATTGTCTGAAAAGTTGTTAAATATGTTGTAAAAGCGTCCTGAATATACTAAAAGCGTCTAAAAGATCTAACAGAGGATGCAAAATTGTAGCAAAATGGGGTGAAACGTCTTAAAAATGTATGAAAATGACTGAATAACTCTGAAAATTGTCTGAAAAGTTGTTAAATATGTTGTAAAAAAGCGCCCTGAATATACTAAAAGCGTCTAAAAGATCTAACAGAGGGTGCAAAATTGTAGCAAAATGGGGCGAAACGTCTTAAAAATGTATGAAAATGACTGAATAATTCTGAAAATTGTCTGAAAAATTCTTAAATATGTTGTAAAAGCATCAAGAATATGCTAAAAGTGCTTAAAAAGATCTAACAGAGGATGCAAAATTGTAGCAAAATGGGGTGAAACGTCTTAAAAATGTATGAAAATGACTGAATAACTCTGAAAATTGTCTGAAAAATTCTTAAATATGTTGTAAAAGCATCAAGAATATGCTAAAAGTGCTTAAAAAAATCTAACAGAGGATGCAAAATTGTAGCAAAATGGGGTGAAACGTCTTAAAAATGTATGAAAATGACTGAATAACTCTGAAAATTGTCTGAAAAGTTGTAGAATATGTTGTAAAAAAGCGCCCTGAATATACTAAAAGCGTCTAAAAGATCTAACAGAGGGTGCAAAATTGTAGCAAAATGGGGCGAAACGTCTTAAAAATGTATGAAAATGACTGAATAATTCTGAAAATTGTCTGAAAAATTCTTAAATATGTTGTAAAAGCATCAAGAATATGCTAAAAGTGCTTAAAAAGATCTATCAGAGGACTCAAAATAGTATCAAAATGTTTATGAAATTCCTAGAGGGAGATCAGGGTAGCGTATGACAGGATAGAATAGATAAGCAGAGGAGGGAATAGGATAGATGATAAGAGGATAGAATGAATGTCTAGAAACGTATCATGTTAGTAGAATAGAATAAATAATAATAAGAGGATCTATCTTAGGTTAGGCTAGGCCATGTTAGATTAGGATAGGTTAGGTTAGGTTAGGATAGGTTAGACGAGTAGAAGTATGGGGCTTAGGTTAAATTATCAAAGACGGGAGTAAATAGTGGGAGCTGGGTTAGGTTAGGTTAGCCATGTAGAAGTATGGAGCTTAGGTTAGGTTAAGATAGGTTAGACGAGTAGAAGTATGGGGCTTAGGTTAGGATAGATTAGGTTAGGTTAGGTTAGGTTAGGTTAGGTTAGGTTAGGTTAGGTTGGGTTAGGTTAGGTTAGGTTAGGTTAGGTTAGGTTAGGTTAGGTTAGGTTAGGTTAGGTTAGGTTAGGTTAGGTTAGGTTAGGTTAGGTTAGGTTAGGTTAGTCAGGCAATGTGGGGCTAGGTAACATTATGTTGGGGTAATATATTCAATCAAATCAGAAAGCTCCTGTGTTAGGTGGCATACATCAATATAGTGAACGACATACTCAGGCACCATGAACGCTCATAAGCATACATACACTGCTATAGGCCTTAAGAGTCATCCCTAGAGATTCCTTCAAACACCTACATCCTGCGTCCTTCTATCCTCCTACCTAATAATCCTTAGATTACGCATGGCGGCCATCTTGCCCATAAAAAAGTGGCCCAGCTTCCCCCCAAATACCCTACTATACATACATACATACATACATACATACATACATACATACATACATACATACATACATACATACATACATACATACATACATACATACATACATACATACATACATACATACATACATACATACATACATACATACATACATACATACATACATACATACATACATACATACATACATACATACATACATACATACATACATACATACATACATACATACATACATACATACATACATACATACATACACACACTGGCAAACGCTTTCTAGAAGTGGTTTTCTGTTATTCGGGGAGTCTCAAAACGTCATTTGTGGTGGAATCTGCTTCTGTGATAGTGGTAGAGAAATTAAAAGGGGAAGTGTTGTCTGTCCCTGAATACTACTGAAAACGGCAGTCAAACTACAACACTGAATATGCCAAGTCGGATATTTTACGTACAGTCATTATAGTTTATTTTTGTATAGCTTTTATAACATACTCCAACAAAAGGCAAAGTTTTGAAATATTTTTCATGATCATCGAGATAAAGATTCAGAAATATTTTTATTATGTACAAGATATTAGAGGTATGAGTGCACACATTCCTCGTAATGGTAGATTCAAATAGGGCGAATAAAGAAGTGCGATAACAAATTCATCTATCGTGAAAGGTAAAGGAGATAATTAACAATATTGAGTACCTTAAGTGCACAGTCTGGCACAGAGTAGGACTAAAGAAGCGAATCTGTTTTTTAGTAATATGACTCCTGCTGTGAAGCATTCGTTCACACCCACGAAGGGTGAAGGTCCAAATAACCTTAGAAAATTGGTTTCGTGAGTAATCTGTATGTTTGTTAGCAGCTAGTACAAGAATCGAGGAGGGGGGTATTTTTTTCAAGCTTTCCGAAGAGTATTCACAGCACCCGATCAGTGTCACCATTCCCGAAGTTCCATTTGCTCGTAGGTCTACAAATGTACAGTGGCTTAACAAATCATTTTAACAACAAATGGGAGGGATACGAAAAAGTCAGGTTTTAAAGTGTAATGTAAAGCACTGGATTTGTTTCATAAAGAAGGCTTTGTAATGTGTAGAAATCGATTTGTTATGTAAACAAAACTGTTAAAAGAGTACTAATTAACGATAATTATGTGACTCATTTCTTTGTAAAACAGAGAAATTGTAAGTTTTTTTAAGTGAAGCCCACGGTTAGAGCACCATTCACATTCCACGGGGACAGATAATCCTTGGACTGATTGCGTAACTGTAATCCAGTACTGGGTTCGAAAGACAGGGTACTTTGAAACCTTTACTCATTATCCATTGCTAAATACGCGTATTCATTCATTACTTGGTGCTCCCCCCCACACACTCTAAATTTACACACGATGTGTGGTGAGCTAACAGCTACACACGGTACTTTACATGCGCAATAATTTGATGCGCACTGACATTGTCCTTCTATAAATGTTGGTAAAAACTGTAACCTTGTTAAGGGATATGCCTTTTTATTAGATTCCTCATGTATATATTTGCTGCTTCCTATATTCATCTTTTTCTACTGGACTCGTCGGATTTCTCTGTGTTTGCTAGACACCTCAGGTTCTCTGTGAGAAAGACTTAGCTCTTCCTCCTTACTTACTCCTATTCCAGGAACGAACACATTCTTTAAAATTCCTAAGCCGAAGCGAACTTGGAATTTTCCTAAATCCTATCCTTAGAGGAAGAAAACTGACCACATCACCTGGTAAACACGTTACAAGTGTAGAAGATGCATGGTAATTGTAGAAGCAAACAACAGAGAAGTTGTTGCTTATTGACAATCAAACATTCGGCTAGTTTTATTTTCTATTTATGCAACCATGCCAGTAGGGAGATTACGACAGAGCTGGCGCACTTTTTTATGGGCAAGATGGCCGCCATGCGTGATCTAAGGATTACTAGGTAAGGTGGTAGGGTAAGCAGGACGTTGAGGATGTTTGAAGGAATCTCTAGAGGTAACTTTTAAGGCCTATAGCAGTGTATGTATGGTTATGAGCGTTCATGGTACTTGAGTATGTCGTTCACTATATCGATGCATGCAACCTAACGCAAGAGCTAACTTGATTGAATACATTATCCTCACATAATAACACTAGGTCCCACCTAACCTAACATAACCTAAGCCCCATACTTCTACTCGTCTAACCTATCCTAACCTAACCTAAGCTAGCTCCCAACATTTTTATTTTTTTTATTTTTTTCATAATTTAACTTTATTTAGCCTAACCTAGCCCCTACTCTTTTACTATGGTCTTTCATAATTCAACATAGCCTGAAGCCCATACTTCTACTCGTTTAACCTAACCTAACATTACTTAACCTAAGCGGCCAAAAACATTCTTACTTACTAAAATATTTTAACCTTATTTAACCTAACTTATCTCATCGTATTTTACTACAGCATTACATACTTCTATAACCTATTCTGACCTTTGCACCGTGCCGTTTCAAGCTTAGATATTTCACTTTCTTTTGGAGACGTTTCTTCCACAACTTTAGATACTTTGAAGGTGTTACACCCCCTGACATGCAAACCCTAAGAATTTCTGAATATTTCATGGTATGTTAGTGCTATTTTAGGAGTTGGTAAGTATTTTAGCCATTTTTGCGGTATTCTAGAGATTTTCAGGAATTTTTGCAGCTCCGTTGGGATTTTCTGTTTTCTTGTCTCCAGTATGTTTTAATGCTTTCAATGGGCATATGGACCCTTTTTAGCGATTTTTTATGCCTTCATGATCAAATTTGATCCTTTTGTAAATGTATGATGTTCAGTCTAGAGAATTGCTTACAGTCTTTCTAAGGCTAAACTAACTTAACCACAAACCTCTTTAGGGACATTTCTTCATTGCTATTTAACATTATACATGCTTCCTCTCCTCCCTTCCACTCTTTCTTACACTAACATCAGAAGACGTTTTAGCCTTGTTCAACAAGCTATCGTTTACGCTTTTGTACACTGCTCCAGTATGTTATGCATGTTAACGTCAATTGACGATTCTTTGGTTTAATTCTGTAGGTTCTGATCGTAACTAATTAAATTGTACTTAATTTCGGATGTTCTTTTCCTAGCGGATGTCTTCGAGACATTTAGAGACCAAACCCTGAAAACTCATAAAGTGGATCCTGCACATTATTTTACTTCTCCAGGACTTACATGGGATGCTATGCTGCTGTTTACTGGAATCAAGTTGGAATTGCTTCTTGATTACGATCAGCTACTCTTAGTTGAATCTGGTATAAGAGGAGGGTTATGCCAGGTTTCTCACCGGTATGCGGAGGCTAACAACATCTATATGGAGCAGTATGATCCTCGTAAACCCTCTCATTTTATTACCTACGAAGACGCCAATAACCAATACGGTTGGGCTATGTGTCATGCCCTTCCTTATGGTGGATTTACGTGGGTTTCTCCTGAGGATATACATCTCGGTTCGTTGAATGGGGATGATTCCTTTGGATTTATCTTGCAGGTTGATGTGTAATATCCTGCAGAGCTGCATGAACTTCATAATGATTTGCCCTTTCTGCCCTAGAGTATGAAACCGGGGGAATCCTCTTCAAAGAAACTAATTGCCCATCTTGGACCCCGAAAGAAGTACGTGGTACATTACTTGGCCTTGAAACCGTCTCTTCGTCATGGTCTACGACTGTCAAAGATTCACCGAGTACTACAATTACGTCAATCTTGTTGGTTAAAACCTTGCGTCGAATTTAATAATCACCTACGACAGCAAGCAAGAAACGATTTGTACAAACTTTTCAATAATGCGATGGTTGGAAGAACAATGGAAAATATTCGTAATCGTAGGGATATACGTCTTGTAGCAAACAGCAAAACATTAGAAAAACTAATAGCTAAGCCTACATTTATCGATCGAACTATATACCGTCCTAATCTCGCAGCTGTTCATATGGCTTCTCGTAAAATAGTGTTCAAAGCCTATATACATTGACATGAGTGCACTAGACATTTCCAACACGCTGATGTATTGGTATCAATACGATGTGTTACTTCCATATTATAGAGCTGAGAATCTTAAACTGTTATATACGGATACAGATTCCTTCATCCATCGAGTGACTACAGCTGATATATACCAGGATAAATTACACATGCTTGAACATCTGGATACAGCGGATTACCCTGCTAACCATATATGCTATTCTACACAAAACAAGAAAGTGTTGGGAAACTTCAAAAATGAAGCAAACGGTAAAATCATTCGTCGTTTAGTTGGTCTCAGACCTAAAATGTATGCTCTCGATATTGATGGCTCTGTGATAAAAAAATATCACAGGCATAAAACATAGCGCCATTAAGCAATACATCAGCTTCAACAGGAGCTATATGAGATGCCTTAAAACTTTAAAAATCGTAAGAGCCCCTGTGAACTTAATCCTATCCCAACATCATAATGTTTCTACAGTTGAATGTAATAAAATAGCTCTGTCGCCTCATGATGACAAGAGAGTAATTGCAGAGGATGGAATATCAACGTATGCGTACGGGCATTACAGCATTGCAACCCATACGTAAGAGAATGCAACTTAGATCTTAAGATAATTATTTTCTCCATTACGTCTCCTGTAGAAAATGAAAATTTAATCAAATGACTCCTCCACGCCTCCAATGATGTCTGATGAAGCAAGAAGAAAAAGTAGAAAAAAAATTAGTCACCTGGCTTCCGCGTGCCTCCCATGATGCTTGTCGAAGAAAGAAGAAAAATAGAAATTATAAAGGGAGGCGTTAACTGTGCCACTAGACTTTATTTCTAGTGCTGGTCTCCAGCCCAGGTAAAAGAGGAGATGTGTCTATCTTACTACCGTAAAGTAAGTATACCCTGATTAACTTTATATAAACAGAAGATTGTGTTAAAATACTATAAAAGATATTGCTGAATATCTCTTAAAATACTGAGCTATAAGTACTTCAACATCAGCGGATAGAACATCTTTGAGTGATAGTTTAAAGCTCTATAAAGGGTAGGAAAAGCAATGTTGAATAAAGCTGTAAAGACCGTTTAAAAAGCAAGTTAGATCATAATAGGTGGGGGTTACACTTAGAAAACTGCATGTCGTGTTCGAGATGTTACCGCCAGAACATACAGAACCAAGCAAAAGAGTCATAGAGCTGTATAAAATTCTGTGACAGAGGTCAAAAATAGCTGTAATAAGAACTTCAACATCAATGGTTAGGACATCTTCTAGTGGAAGTTTAAAGCCCCATAAAGGAGGAAGAGAAATCAAAGCAGACTAAACTTGTGAATAATACTCCAAAAAAGTAGGGCTACCTCAGGTTAGATATGGGAAAGAATGTCGAACATACTGTATACAATAGCTGCAGAATATGGCAGTGGTACAGGATATGGTTACGCAGGTGGTGATGGTAAAGTTGATGGTGTTAGTGATGGTTGTGAAGATGATTTGATTGGTGGTAACGATGGTGGCTGTGGTGGTGTTTTAGTGGGTGCGTTGGTAGTGTTCCTAGTAGTGTTGGTGGATGCGTTGGAGGTGTTGATGGCGTTGGTTGGTGTGGTGGTGATGATGGTGGATATGGTCATGGCTGCGTTGGTAGCGAAGGGTTATGATGGTAGTAATGGCGGTTGTAGTGGTGGTAATGTCTGCGCTGGTGGTGTTGGCGGTGGAGGTGCTGGTGGTGGTGGTGTTGGTGGTGGTAGTGGTGGTGGTGGTGGTGGTGGTGGTGGTGGTGGTGGTGGTAGTGGTGGTGGTGGTGGTGGTGATGGTGGTGGCAGTGGTGGGCTAGGATATTTTAGGTTAGGACAGTCCTAGAGGGAATGTAAGCAACGTTTGACGTGTTAAGATTAGAACCTACAGAATTAAACCAAACAATCGTCAATTGAGGTTAACATGCATAACATACTGGAGCAGTGTACAAAAACGTAAACGATAGCTTGTTGAGCAAGGCTAAAACGTCTTCTGATGTTAGTGTAAGAAAGAGTGGAAGGGAGGAGAGGAAGCATGTATAATGTTAAATAGCAATGAAGAAATGTCCCTAAAGAGGTTTGTGGTTAAGTTAGTTTAGCCTTAGAAAGACTGTAAGCAATTCTCTAGACTGAACATCATACATTTACAAAAGGATCAAATTTGATCACGAAAGCATAAAAATCGCTAAAAAGGGTCCATATGCCCATTAGAAGCATTAAAACATACTAGAGACAAGAAAACAGAAAATCCCAACGAAGCTGCAAAAATTCCTGAAAATCTCTAGAATACCTCAAAAATGGCTAAAATACTTACCAACTCCTAAAATAGCACTAACATACCATGAAATGTTTAGAAATTCTTAGGGTTTGCATGTCAGGGGGTGTAATACCTTCAAAGTATCTAAAGTTGTGGAAGAAAGGCCTCCAAAAGAAAGTGAAATATCTAAGCTTGAAACGGCCCGGTGCAAAAGTCAGAATAGGTTATAGAAGAATATAATGCTCGAGTAAAATGTGATGAGATAGGTTAGGTTAAGTCAGGTTAAAATATTTTAATAAATAGGAATGTTTTTGGTCGCTTTGGTTAAGTAATGTTAGGTTAGGTTAAACGAGTAGAAGTATGGGGTTTAGGCTATGTTGAATTATGAAAGACCATAGTAAAAAGAGTAGGGGCTAGGTTAGGCTAGATAAAGTTAAATTACGAAAAAAAAAAAGTAAAAAGAGTGGAAGCTAGCTTAGGTTAGGTTAGGATAGGTTAGACGAGTAGAAGTATGGGGCTTAGGTTATATTAGGTTAGGTGGGACCTAGTGTTATTATGTGAGGATAATGTATTCAATCAAGTTAGAAAGCTCTTGCGTTAGGTTGCATGCATCGATATAGTGAACGAAATACTCAAGTACCATGAACGCTCATAACCATACATACACTGCTATAGGCCTTAAAAGTTACCTCTAGAGATTCCTTCAAACATCTTCAACGTCCTGCTTCCCTTACCACCTTACCTAGTAAACCTTAGATCACGCATGGTGGCCATCTTGCCCATAAAAAAGTGCGCCAGCTCTGTCCTAATCTTCCTAGTCATGCCCTATGGAGATGGAGAGTAGAATAAGTTATTTTTTAGCTTAACTGCAAGACGTCGCCATTAAAATCGAGGGCCCAAATGATCTAGCTGTCAACGGGCCCTCAAACTCCATTCATCCATCCATCCATTAAAATTGACACATTTATATCCCAGACACTTTATGTTTCGTTGTAGGTACAAAGGGGATAGAGGAATTCGAATCAATATCCATATCTTTAAAAGCTATAGGCAATAATGCTGTAGTGGGTTCTACGCTTCGCCACTCACTGGTTGCTCGACCAGCCATCGGGGGTTATTTTATTCTGACGTATCTCAGGTGCAGAGGAGTAAATAGACGAGTACGCAAATGACAATACTGGATTTAAAATAATAGAACATCGTGCCTTTAGGGACCTCCTTATATTTTCTTTGAACAAACAGCTGTAACAATTCAGTGTTAAGATAACTAACGTTCTCTCGGTCCTTTTCAACTCCCGTTCTTCCACCAAATTAAATTATGAACAGTTTGTGTACTCAAAAAATATTCTTTTCTCGTTTGTTTTTCGTAACTATTTATACGGAGCCGATAAACGACTCCCCATGCCACCATATATCACGCTTGATTTTGAGAGCCTAGAAAGGAAGCTGCTACAACGCTGACTTTGGGACTCCATACTGCTTCCATGACATCGCGATAAGCGACTGAATGGAGACTAAATTTCAACATAATGGAAAAGTATTTGAAAAATTTAGACAAGTAATAACGGATATCTCGGAAATGGCTGAAGCCACGAAAAGCTTATTTGAAATCCTTCCTTTTAAAGTGATCGACACTTTTTGCGTAGAACGTTTTCGTCTGTTGTAGTTTACCAATTGTACAAAACCATACAAAATTCCTACCGAAAGAAGAGGACGTCACAGAGTATTCCCAGAAAATATAAGATATAATTTAATTTATTATGTAAATATCTTACATATTTTAATGGAAATAGAGCCATTTTGAGAAAGTTAAATTTGTGTATATTAAATATTTTTCCATCTAAAGCTTAGTTTGGAGTGCGGGGATTTTGTTGAAAATGCTCAAGTTACATCTTTGGAAGACATCTCGATATAGTATTTTTGGTTGAAATGCAATACTATTTCTTACCTAAATACTACACGTAGGTAGTTGGGAAACAAAGTAAAAATTGACATATTTTGAAAAAGCAAGGCCAGTACCTAAAAGAGCTTAATAACCTGTTTCTTAACAAGTTCGACTTCTCCTAACATTGCTCTAAGGAATTAATTTGTATTGAATTTAAGATGAGAGAGCATAATTGCATAAGTATTTTATTTACTGTTCTTGAACAATGACATCAAAAGACCAAGTTTAACATTTGCTATCACATTTGAGAGAATATCAACTACTTTCAGAAAGAAAAATCGCTTTTAAACATTACACATTTAATTTTATTTCGATCCTAAGCAGATATTTGAAGGTGCTAAAAATAATAATAATAATAGTTTTCCACATGATGCAGTTGTTACTCGTATGTTTTACATTTCAGAAAAGAGAGAGAGATGTTCATAAACAATGGAAAAAAATCAAATTTCTTCCAAGAACATAAATCTAGTGCCCCAGATGTTCATAGTTAATTTTGAGGGATTTAGGGGGAAAAAAGCGTTATATGACAATACAGGAAAGCTTATTTCTATAACTTGAAGAGTTCCAAAATACGAGCGCATAATCCGTTTTGATATTCTAATAGTCAGTTACTTTTATTGTAAAATAGTTCATATGCTCTGCATTTTTGGTGTTAGTAATAGTAATACAAGTATCATAGTTGCCTGCCTGTATCATTCACTTAAGTCACTCACACAAAGCAGCTGTCCCAAAACACATTCATGTCCATTTATGCCCGCAAGCTACAGGTAATATTAATGAAAATAACGTATTCACTTCACAAGGTGACAGCTTTAGGACTAAGGTAAACTAAGAAGTTACAACAAATTGGTGATCAAGCGTATAGTTCAACGCTACTGTACAATGAAAACCGAATTTTCAAAATGAAAATATCATAATATTTGGTCTTCAGATTTCTCAACTTAAATAGTAAGAAAGAAAACGTGCATTACTTACAACCGGAAATAGCTTTTACGTGTTATGTGAATTTACTATTCCTTTATTGATGTACTTCAACGGAAAGTTAACATAACCTGAGATGATCAGTCTAGGGATTTTTGTAGCATTCAGTTCACCTGATGCATTTTGACTGTATTTAACTCTTAATCAGTCTTTCATTTAAGTTTTCCACACACGACGGGACATTAATAAGTTCTTAGCCTAACACAGAAAATGAAATTGCATTTCAAACAAATGTTTACTTTAAATCTATTCACTTAATAAAATGTTAATAAAGATTTGCTAAGCCTGTTATAAATTATTCTCCTTGCTTTCCTAACCATTCCTCTAGTACGTATCACACTTTCACTCTACGAAATTTTCTTGAAAATTTCTGCTCTGGAATCAGGAAATTATGAGCGATGCGTTGTCTGACAAAAGTGCACAATCTTAGAGATTTTCTCTGCCCTTTCTTAAAATTCTTTTCTACTCAGTAACGCGGAATACTTAACTGAGGTTATCATTTCATCTAAATAATTTGTCGTTATATATTCTTTTCCCAAAATGTAGATGCGAAAATCTTCCTGCTGATTTTGGGACGTGAGATTTATTAGGACGAGGCGAACCATTATGCTGAGGCGATATTTTTAGAAGAAGCCTCCGAAAATAGTTAAAATTTGTGTTCATAGTGGTGGCAGAAAAAGCCCCCTATAATTGTGAATCATTGTCCTAGTGGGCAATGATAGAGATTTTCAATTGTCTTAGCTTGTTCTTGTTTATGTATTGTTGGGATTGGCGTCATGCGAAAATCGCATAGTCCGCGAACAATTGTAAAAGTGATCGACATAGTGTTTGTTGGAAGAACATTGCGTCTTAAAAGTCAACAGGAGTGAAAATGCAGAGAACTGATATACAATTAGTAAGGCTGCATCGACAAATAGAAGAAGATTACGAATAAACGTTCTAAGCAAAATTACGCAGTCCGTGTTCGGGTTGTGTGAACCCCGCAGGGCTTGTGAAAAAGGACGCCAATCCTGAAAAGTTGTATTGTTGTTTGTGACTTGAAGGAACAATAAATAAGTATATCTAAAAGATAAAAGGAAATTTAATCTTCTTCATAAGACGCGGACCCGTACCACGCCCTGAGGTACATCGAGAACTTCGATGAAAAGCACCAAGAGTCTCATAGCTTCAAAATGGTAATTACGCGGGGCAGATGGACCAACATGTAAACAGTCGTCGTGAATGTTGTGGAACCTCCAGCCGCAGCTCCTACACGCAGAAATTATCGTTCCAATGCTTCGGGTTTTTCGATCATTCTTTTGCATCTGGATCATCATCGATGTTTCTTCTGTAGTTATAAAGTGATAAACAGGGGAAAAAAAGAGAGACCATCAAAGAATCGTCTGCAAAATAGACAAGTTAACTAGGAAGGTTTCACTTTGTGTGGTTTTTCATCAGCCTTCAGATATTTTGGGATACAGTCAACATTGATTTTCCTCATGTCCAAATACGGCGTTAAAGACGCAATTGTATGAGGTGTTCTTAATTTCTGCTATGCGTTTCAGCCTGATTCGCCGGCGTTTCTAAGTCATACCGTGCACAGCATTAATATTTTCAGTAATTGACAAGATCATGTTTTTCATGTGTCCCTCACCTCTTAAACGTTATAAAATCCTAGTACTTTCTCTACTATGCACTTTGAATAAGTAGAGAAAATATTGTATTACACCGAAAATTTTGATTCCGAGATTCCACCGGAAATACGTCATTTTCTAAGATGCACTGAATTCATACAAATTACTTTTAGAAGGTCTGTGAGTGTGTGTATTGGTGTGCCTGATGTGCACATGTCTGTCAACAGCGTAACTCAAAAACGAAAGGGTGGTTAAAATCAAATTTAGTATTTAAATTTCAGCGTCTTCGAAGGACATGAAACGTAGACTAAGCAAAATAATCCCTATTCGAAACTACCCCTTACATGGAGTTTTTATCTTTTCCAAAATAGGTCTAAAGGTTTTGGTTAAATTACCTTGTGTTTAAGATATGTTCATGACAAGTGAAATGAATATCTTGAACATTCTAGAATTAGCCTTTGAAGTCTTTTATGAATTACTTTTGCACAACTAGTAGACTGTAAGAGATAAGACATCTTATTACATAAAATGTAGATATCGTTAAAGCATACAATTTATATAAGGTACATTTTGTTTGTTAAGTTAAACATTTCCGAGATACCCCTTATTGTTCATTTCAATTTACCAATACTTATAGTTTCATCAAACAGGAAGTCGTTATTCGTTTTGCTTTCTCCTGGTCATGCAAAAGGAATGGAATTTAAAAGCCATCACATGGCGACCAGCTCTTAAAGGATTTGACTATCGCAGAAGCCTCAATTGCTACCTCAATTCCCATTGTATCTTCAAGGATATGTGGAATTAAATCATTTCTACAGATGTCTATCTGACTTAGCATGAAGTAGAGACCCTTTCTAAGAATAGCTTGAAGAAGAGTGAGTAGTCGCTGGAACACAGCACCACACTTAGGTCATATAAACCCTTTGCCTTTCCAACGTGAGGGGGAGATCCGAAGGGTGACTGTGCGCTACCAGGGGCGGTGAGCCTTGTGATTCCGGAATAACACCAATCCTGATGCCGGGGATCTTGCTTAGCATCTTCACCTGAGATCGATCCCAGAATGAAATGAGCCACTCCCACGAATGGGCCCGAGCCGACCAGCCAAGCGGCTCAGGGCCAATCTAACTCACCGATCACGGCCACGCTGAAACATATGATATAAAACATCGAAACGACATGTTAGGGAGAGGACCTGAGGGTCCAGAAATGTTTGGTAGAAGAGGATCCACCCCAGTATTCACTTACCAAGCTGGAGACATCGCGAAAAAGTCCATGAACGGAGTGACCGATACAATGGGAACCAAATCCTGGACCTCCCAGATGGAGCCTAATACGTTACTGAACATTTTACCTCAATATAAATGTATATTTAACATTATACTAGATGTAATAGAATAACGTAATACACTTTTTTCTTATGCAACTTCATTTATTAGTTGTATATGTATAACATTACACGTGCCGTATGAAGCTTTTATTTTTTATTAATTTAACCTATAGGTACTAAAATCCTATTTCAATCATAAACTTCCTCATTATATGCTTGGCATTCTGTCGGTCATTCCTGCACTCTTCAGCTGAAAGAAAAAAATAAAGCAATTAATACTCATCCATTTCCACTGTGCCATTCATTGTTTGCAATTCTCTTAAATACAGTTGCTTGTTTATCCAAATAATTCACTTTTCGAACTCTTTTCATTCGTTATAAGCACGTAATATGCCACACATAAATCAAGCTATTTCTAGTGATATAAATTAAAACGAGAATCACAAATTCCGAGTAAGGTAATTACATGAAGTACATCATCAGTCGTGATGATGACGGATTAGAATCACATCCTAGATAAGGTTACATTAATCGTTTACAAAACTGTGGCTCACTTATGCGGTTTTTGCATGCAAGTTACCATGGATATTAGAGAATTGGTGTATTTACAAACAACGGCAAAGGTAATCTTTGACGGATTTTGTGTTCTTTCCTGGGGTCTTTTGAGGCGTGTCCTTCACTTTACCTACAGTTTGTTCACCAGCTCGTGGTCCCTGGCAGGAATGCAGCAGCCACTACGTCAATAAACAATTCCAGATAAACAGCGATATTGGCAGCAGCAGTTCTACTTCTAATCGAGTTTAGGATAATGTTACCAATGGAATGCGCTTTCACGCTAGATTAAAGTAAAGAACTCGCTCAAAATAGCACAATTTAAACGTTATTTTCAGTTCATGCAGTGTACTTAGCTTATAAAACGTAAACGATGTTTTCAACTACTCCGTCTTTTCCCCACTGATCATTTTCTGCCTTTTCTATATTTTTAAAAACACTGCCACTCTGTTTCGGTCTCACGTGATATATCCTCGAGCGTTATATCGTGCAATTTCTGTAAGAATAAGTCAGCTGTTGCGTTTCTTTACGCATTAATTTTACCTTGACCCAAGCTAGTCCTATGGGATTGAGATCACACATGTGTGGGGGGGGGGGGAGGGGGGGGAGTAAACGAAACTGTGGTCCAATAAAACCAAAATAACCAATAAAAATGTTATAACAATTGAGGAAGAATCCAATCTAACAATTTCTCATTCCCTCCTGCAGTATCAAAGAATGAAATATTAAAATTTCGGTCACATAATAGTATAGTAATTACTCCTGCAAGTACAGGTAATGAAAGTAATAGAAGAAGGGCAGTGATACCTTTAAAAGCCATTTTGAGTTGTTTGATTCGGGTATTCTATAAAGATCTGTTTTACATATAGAACTGTTACTCTAAAGTCCTTTGTTCTACAACCACAATATCATAGCAGATTTCACAGCGCTCCTAGGCGGAGGATTATCTACTTCCACATTACTGTTACCATTACTTCCGACATAAAACTACTGACAAGTCCGATTTTAAAACTGAAATTAAGAGAAATTAGCAGCGAATAAACGTAACGCAAATAATATTGGAGGTAAGTTGGCAATGTGACCAGCAGAGCAACGTTTGCGCGGATATTTACAAAACTGAGGTTACACTACGTGAAATGTTTCTCCCCTGCCCCTCATTCCCCTTAAACCATGAGCTGGTGAACAGCTCCTTGGTGACACAGCAATAAGGGGGAAAAAGGGGAGGTTGATGCCTTGTTTTTTCTGAAAACGATCCAGTGATACATATTTAGAATTACACACAAACACATACACATACATGAACACACACATACATAAACAGACGCATACAAAAGCTCGTCGTATATCTATGTATGCTGGCAAGGAAACCTTGTTGTATTACGTAGATGCTTAAAACCACTAATAATTGAAACCAAATGGAAACAGCAATATTAAATGGAACCAGAGGAATATAAAATATTATATATGTTTGGATATAGTGGTCTATAATTGTGGTATATTAGTGAAAATAATGATTTCTGTGATTAAATAAATTACGCTTTTATTATAAGTGACTAATCGTGTTTGGGAACTTGAGACAAATATATTTATGTGTATGCATTACACGCATATGACATACATATTATGACAGCAAAATCGTGCTATATTTTAATCTATTCCTGTTATACCCCTGTGATAGCAATAGGTTAATAAAGGACATTACCAATTATAGCGAAGTTTAAGGAAAGACACGCTATTTATGTATTTATTTATTTATTCATTCATTTATTAGTTATTTACTTATTCATTTATTAATTTTTGCTTCTATGTAGCAACAGACATTGATACTACTATGAGAATACCTACTGTTCTCCCTTGCTATGTACTTAATGAACAGCATTCAAACTTTGGTTTGCATCCTCTGAAAATCTTTTCAGACATACACACTATATATTTCGCTAACCTGGGCACTCAACAATTTTTTCCCTTAGATTTCAACCCCTTCAAAGGCTTGTCCTACACTAGACTATAGCGTGTGGCTGCCAATCATGATTAGAGGTGTGTACGACAAACTGAAGGTACTCACTACCTCTTCCTGTTTTAGCCAATACCATCGAAAGCGTAAACATGTATTTCATCGTCGTCGTCAACTTCATGGCTTGGGCCTGTTGACCCATTCCGTTCCACAGTGGAAATTTATGGCAGATGATCTCTCCAGCGTTGCATTTCGTTTCTACGCCATTTCGTATTCTTTGTTTCAGGTATTGGTTAAGTTTATTTAGAAAATGAGAGGCGCATCCTTGCACCGTGGCCTAAATCAACTAATGAAATGGTCAATGCTTCTATAATAATAAACAATGTAACCTAGATGCGAGGTGCAGTAAGATTTTCTTAGAAGTTCTGTGTACATATCTCGTTAAACGAGTTGGGGGCGACATTAGGAATGCGTTTCCTTTGGTTAGATCTATAAAATAACTCTTAAGAAAAGTGTGGCTCTATTTATTGCACCCACTGAAAGCGTCACTGATATCAGTTGTACTAATTCATAAAACAAATTAGAGGTGACGTTAGGGTTCTGTTTGTTTACGGATGGTGAGAAATGACGGTACCATGTGACAAATACACGCTTCTGTGAGTCAGCCAGTGGAGCGTGTGGCATCTCGTGGACCAATAACTTCAGGAAGACGGACGGACCTCCAGGTCAGCCTTGATTATGTAGATGTCAAGCCCTCCCGCAGTTTCCCGACAGGAGCTTGTGTCATTCACAGAGTACGAGTTGGGTTAGCTCTACATAAGCAGTTTTGAAAAACTGTGGTTTTATTTACTGAACCTACTAAGAATTAAGTGAGGCAAGAAAACCAATCGTCACTAATAATAGTTACACTAAATTCACAAAACGTTACTGTTGCGTTTGTTTAGGATAGCTCTATAAAACTGGTTTTACCTATTTATTGTACTCGACAGTGGCAAAAATTTTATTTGTATCTACGTAGTACGATTTGGAAGTTCACAATCTTTAAAGCATTGATTGGGATGTGCAACTCTACGACTGCTTTCAAAAAGTTGTGGAACCGATCTCGATGGTTTGGAAACGCCTTCTTGAAGGATAAATATACAAATACTAATTCAATACTTTTAAATACACATTGATTGGACACGGACATGCTTCTTTGCTATCGCCTTACGATTCTAAAGCACAGAATAAACAATGTGTTCTTGTTTTTAATGTTGCTAGGTCTATAAAGATGTGCAAAATTTTAAGTTTTGACTTTGGTCCAATATAGTACACTATAAAATGCAAATTTAATGTTGCCTCTCATTTAATGAAATTATGTTTTCTAATAAAAGTTTTTAAATGTTTCTTTTGTGATACCCTGCAATCTACATGTTAGGCAATTCCTTAAAAGGTGTAAACACAAAACACCTTTATAAAGTACCACTTGCAAGGCAAGTCTCGTTAGCGTGTTTGTTTCTTCCGCAGAAGATCCAAGTTCAGTTTCAGGAAAGTACATTACAAGTTGAGAGGAACACTCATATGTATCCGAAGCAGTAGTGAGCGTAAATAAAATACTAAGGGCATAACAATATGAGTGAAAATGGAGGATAAGGGAGCAGGAAAGGACAGCAAAGAGGAGGAAAGGGAAGGAAAGGTCGGTAAAGGACAGGAAGAGCTGGAAAGAGCACGGGCTACTTTTAGCTTATTCGGCGTACGGCTGAGAGCAAAAGTGCCACAGTCTTAGAGTTACACATCAACCAAAGACCAAGCAGAAGTTATAGAAGCCGGCCGTTGAAGGGACCTATTATTGCTGTAGGAAATCACAAATTCCAATAGCATCAGACGTGTTTCCCGCATATCTAATTCAAGAATGTGGATGACGTACCTGGTTAATACAAGTTTAGCAGGGGATTTAGTTGATAGGCACACCAAAATTGAAATGAACAACATTGATCCCGAAGTGGGGATCCGTATCGCACATACTGTCATGGTAGTGATATCGAATGTCAGTCCTGTGATGTC